>JBBPLP010000046.1:0-48548 GCA_038089875.1 Fistulinella prunicolor | reverse complement strand
ACTAGATCCCACTTCAGCAGTTAAGTTCGGCTTATCGATGCAGGTCGATTGGATGCGATTCACCTGATGGGCTTCCACAGTATCCCCGGTTCGCACCATCTTTATTTCTCCTGCCTTTTTTCCTGGTTTCGCTCTTCAGTACACTGCAACAGGGAAGATCCGACAAACTACCTGGAACAACCAGGGCTTCCGGACCTGGCAAGTCAGCTTTCTTCACATCACCAACTTGTTGCGATGGGAGTGCTTGATTGGACACTTGATCCTCAAATGCTTTCAGGTCGGCTTCACTGGCCCATCGATCTTCCCAGTTGCTGAACACTCGAACGATGCCATCGCTGCTTCCGCTAACAATGTCACCATTAGGCATGGTGGTCACCGACCACACAGAAATTGCAGGATGTATGATGACTTGTGCACATTCTCCATCTGTAATTACAATGGACGTCAACATGTAAAGCCTTTTGAATCATATCAAAATTGCACCATACCACGCCATACCCTTACTGAGCGATCCTCTCCAGCAGAGACCAAATCACCGCTAGGCAAAACCGATAAGCTGTATACGAAGGAAGTGTGCCCCGACAATGTGTAAATCAGATCACCGCTTATTGTCCATACTCGAACTTCGCTGAAACGTCATGCATCAGGAGTAGAACCCAAAGTGAGATTGCGTTCATCGGACCTGTCATTGGAGCAAGATGCAAAACCAAGATCAGGTACTAGTGCTAAGCCGCGGACAGCGTCGCGGTGGCCTTCATAGGTTCGCATTACTTTGTTTTTCATCCAAAACTTGATGGTCTTATCCGCGGATGCTGCAGCAGCGTCAGAAAGTCATCGACGGAAACAAGAATGTGACAAGCCTGTCAAAAAATGCGAGTCCTCCAAAGCGAGTACAGCCCAAACAGATTGCTGGTGCGCCTTCAGATCGTATTGAAGTGTGAAGGCATTCCAGACTTTGGCGGTCCTATCTCTCCCCTTCGATCTAGTTCTAGTTTAAAAGACGAAGGACCACTCACTTGTCCCACGACCCAGAAATTATGTTGCCAGCCGGACCCACATGGATAGCGCATATGTTGTCTGTGTGTCCTATTAAAGAATATTCTGGATCTTCTTTATTGGATGAGTCGAGCATAAAGATGTTGATAACCATGTCTTGTCCCCCAACAACAGCATATCCTGACATAGATGTAAGTGTGTTTCTATCATAGTACATCTTCCGGATAGAAATGGAGCAAACCGACCTTGTGGTGCGTCCACGGTTGGCGGGAGATATCCCACTGCATTGACGAACCTGGAGCCAGATCGAAAGGTAGAAACGGGAGAGAATGATGAAGATGAACTTCTCAGCCAAGATATCGCGGTGGAATCGCGCGAAGCGGATAGAATTAAATTATCTGTTGGTGATACCACCCCACGGACCTGAGTTTTCACCAAGTTTTGGTTGGATATTTCCAGACAATGCAGGACAAGTAACAACGTACATCGGCAGAGTGGCTCAATAATGTCGTTGAAAGTTTGTAATGCATAAGAGATGGCAGCGCCTACACAGTGGAAGAGGGTAAGCCAAGTACACAATTACACTAATTACATAATCTCATAATGGCCAACTGCCACTCTCCTCGGAATGGAAGACCAAAATGAAAGACTAATTCTTGGCAATAAATTCTTTCATGTAATGCATGCATGTAACTGCCACGCAAACACGTTGGTGCGAGCAGTGCCCTGGTCCAAATGAATATAATAACTGCGCTACTACAAATGGGTGTATTCAATTCTGATGCATTGCAAGCACGGGGTTGTCAAAACAGATTTGTTGCACATCTAGTCACAACCTGATGATGCGACGCATTCGCGGTCCCATGTATGATTTGACGATGAATGGCTAGCAATGAAATAAATTAAAATGTGCACCACACTAACGGTCCTACGGCCATAATCGGAGCAGTAGGAAGATACGGAGGTGTATGTTATGCCGTGCACCATTACTTCATCTCCTGCGAGGGCCTCCCGATGCAGATGGTCGAGTGTAGAGTTCGATCGCGACCAATTGCCAAAACGTGAGGGGTTTCGAGATGAGAAACAACGGAAAAATTCGCTGAAGCCTATAAGACACTGCTGCTTTAGGGCCGGCACTTCCAACTGCATGTTTTCTCAGCACCCAAAGCTTGATCAATCCAGAATTCGTTGCGACGCAAAATTTGGCTAGTATGTATGACACAGAGCAGACTCGTGACAAAGGCTGGCATCATCACAGATGCGCAAGAAACATCAAATGTAGAGAGAGTACTGAATACAATTTCAGTCGCAGAGATCCACTGCCGTTCCAATGGAAATTTTGAACCTTTTCGCTGTCTTGTCGGAATCGCAATGAGCTTTGCGTTTTAAGCTAACCTCCGATGGACGATCAGGGCCGTGTGTAAATGTGTTCTGAGTTGGCTCTTGAGTTTGCGAGTCGAGTTCTAGCATTTCGATCGATACTCCTGGACCACCTGTCCGTTCGGGACAGGTGAGGAGCCTCCCTCGGGTATTGCTGCTCTGAAGATTCGAGCCAACAGGATCAGCAGAGAACACCAAAGACGCTTACGTGTTCCCATCCACGATACGAGACTCAATAATCTTTTAAATGCAGGAGGCGTTATGCTAAAGAATGATGCAAATAAAGGTACTGACCCTCCTTGGTAGACCCAGAAGATGATTTTCAACCTGGGGCTCCGCGCAAAAATAATCGAGATACGCCTTACTTCTCTTGCATGAAGGCAAGAACACGTATTTCGTTTTGTGCAGTTCGTTTTGTGCTTTCTTCCCTTTATTTTTCAGCCCTTTCTTCCCTTTCTTCGCTTGACTTTTTACGGAGCCCAAGTTCTCGGAAATCGCATTTTCTGTGGTGATAAATCCTATGTGGTGGAAGGTCAAGCAGCTTGGTTAAGACGGATCAACTATAGTCAACCTTCATCCTCTAGTCTCATAAGTAATTGGTTCACCAGAGCAGCAACGCAACCTGAGGACGACAATAAGCAACCAATGTTGATGAAAATGATTACGAACCAATTTGTTCTCTGAACTGCAGAGCAGTAGTAGGCCTGTGAACTTCGAATATCTTGATCGCACGCCTAGGACATCTTATGATGAATGAAATTTATCATAGACATAGGCTCGGAGCACCTGAATAACGCGAGATCCTTGAACCTGCTGATCATATCGGCTTGTGTCTTTCTGGCTATGATATCCCATTCAGGGGACCGCCGAAGCCGGCAGTCAAAGCATGTAAACTGTGATGGAAGGCGTCTGTCTTGCGGGCCATGAAACCTTCCCATTATTCAACAAAGGGACCGATTCGTTTCATAATCGAGACTTACCCCATGCACCTGGGAAAATCACGAGTCAGCATTGTACGCTCACATGAACAATAAGAGATTTCTGACCAGATATGACGCCACTTTTTGCATTCAGCTTCGCACAAAATCAGGAGACCATCAACCTGAAGTAGAACTTTCAGAATAGTATACGTTGCACCAGGGTTTTACAATAACCGTTGTGCCACAATCACAATCAACACGACCGTCATATTCCATTGCATCGGCTGTGCTCGTTGTCTTCACAACTCTCCCATGTGCATTGGGATTACTCTGCTCTACAGAAACCTCACTCTCGAAGTCTGGGGTAATATTAGTGCATCCAAGAGGGCAAAATACAGCGATAAATGCCTGACCCACCTGAGTTTGGTCTGATCCGGTTTCTTCCTCTATCTTGGAACTTGTCCTGGAAAACGAAAGTGTCGATTTGCTCTGTTGACAAAAAAGAATCGCACGAATCGCGGATGTCCGATGGAGGCAGCGCACTTGGCAAGGACGACGGCGATTGCATGTCAACCTCTTGGGTTGCGGGGACCACCTGAGTTTCTTCTATCTCTGGAGAAATCCTCTGTTTAGGGATAGATTTAGCGTTATAAATAGAAGTACTTGATGGAGCTCACGAGATGTCCAACGTGGGTTGGCGTAGGGTCTGTACGACCCCCATATTCGGCCACATTGTTGTATTTACCCTGATCTTCGTGCACTGGAATTGATACTATCTTCCCTTCGTCCCCTCGGAGGCCAATAGGAACCATAGCGCCGGCGCTACACCTCGCTAAGACAATGCCTTCATCAGAGACGTCTTCGCCCAGAGCATCCTCGTCCCCGTCCGCGTCTGCATCCCATACAACATTTCTGCCAAATGCGTCTTTCCTCTGGAGTGCTGCATCCTCCACTCGAAGCCGGGCTTCTTCGACAGGAGTTAACTTTGGGGCAGAGCGGGTAGTAAGACCGGCAAACGTCGCATTGTCGTCCTCAGTGGAGGATGGAAGAAAGGATGAAACAGAGACAACCTTCATGCTTACACTAGTAACCCCGTTAGGCACCAGGATCCGCGTCAAAGTAAGCAACGTACCCGTGCCAACCAGTTTCTAGATTACCGATTCTCGTGCTTTCCGGTACCTCGGCTGCTCTGTGGGTTGTGAAAAACCATCTATTTGAGTCCGCATCACCAGCCCGGAAATGCGGGGGTTGGTAATCATCGGGGGTGTTCTCGTTGAAGAAAAGTTTGAAGTTTCCATACCGACATTCTAAAACTGTCACTCAGAAAACACGGAGTTCTTACGAAGGACTCACTTGGCAATGTCTCCATTTGTGAAATAGTAGTAACCAACGTCTTAATCATTAACTGGGTCCATAGGATGAATCTAAGCCTGAAGGGAAATCGGAACCAAAAGAATACCTTGAGGCTGCGCTTTACATCGCCAAGGGTAGGTAAATTTCCTCGCTTGAGCGCATCGACGACGGCATCTCCGTCCACGCGGTGCAGTGTCAATTTTGACAACCGATCTCCCAAAGACATAATGGGTACGACAGTGTTCGTACCCGCCACTTTGAAGTACTTTGGTTTCGTCAGTTTGGAATGAATCAAGGTTAAATTATTTACCTGGAAATTGAAGGTATAGGCCTCCACAATGCTGCGAGATCTTGGTAAACCAGATAATGATCAAGTCAAGACAAAATTACTTGTTGGGGTCTTTGTTGTCCTGTTGGGCATCTTCAAGCAATAACGCGTCAAAGAGGGTGAGTAGCTTACCAAGTATATGGCAAAGATGAAGCGGTGAAGGTATTGTTTCTCGATGGCGTCGAATATACCCTTTTCCTGGATTGAACATGGTTGTATGCGGAGAGTATGCGTCTCAAAGAGGTCTATATGCGCACTAAATAATCCAAAATCCTGTCACCTTCGTTGGTGAAACCCCGCTTTAGGCCCATGATGGTCACGCCGCTGACAGTCGACCTTGCCTGGTTATCAAACGACCCAGCTGGTGAGGTTGACGGAATTTGACCAGACAAGTGATCTAAAGAGTGGCCATTGAGCAGCTGATTACCCATGTATCATGGTGCTCACACTCGGAAAAGTTCTCGTAAGGCAACAGACCCCTGGAAAACATATCAATTGGTTATCAGGGCAGTGGTAATCACATACCTTAAGTATGCAATGCAACCCAACCCAGCTTTCAGAAGAGTCTCAACGCACTGCAAGCTAGTACTATTGCTGAGTGTCTGAAGAGATATTAATCATGCCAGAAATGATTGTTTCGTATACTTCACCTGAGCTTCGTTATGAATCGTTGTGGCTTGCGCTTGCATCGCGAGAGGACAACCGTTGAAAGGGACGATGATGATGGGACAAGGAGAAAAGGAAATATGTGGCTATTTTCAGACGCGTTCGCGTTTTAAGCCAATGACCAATCACGTGGACTGAGCGATCGTGAAGCTAGCGATCTGAAGAGCAATTATTGGGGCAATAGATTTATTCATGGTCACCATGGCAGGACTGGAGGACAGACACTATTTTATAAAGAACATTTTAGTGCCCTGGCGCTTGAGGCAGTCCATGGTCCCATCGAAGATCAAAGACCGTAGTATTCTGTGAACGAGCGTCATCACGTGGATGATCATCAGAACCAAAGGCTCGAGGAAGCCAGCCGCCTGACGGTGCACAAAAGGTTTTATGATTGTCCTGTCCCTACCAACGCGGTTATCCGAATATCGAAGCCTTCACTACGGATGGGCATTTCTGGAGTGTAAAACGGGTTCTTCATAACTGCGTCCGCATAAGCCTCGTAAACCTTCTGTAAAACACTCTCGGCAGTACTCTCCGATAGGGAAGTCAATAGCACGAACTTGGTACCTTGACCAGAAGCTCAATTCTACTACGCCATTAACCGATGAACAAGACATGCGCACCAGTTGTTGTCAAGAAAATTGTCATTTTCAAGGATTCCCCTTCAATGACTTGCGCCCCAGAACTGAGCCCGATTGGGGAAAGTCTGCTAGTGATAGCATGGATGCCATGCAGAGTTCCGGCAAGAATGAGGTATTCATTGGAAGTCAGGTTTGCAAGGCCATCTGCGAAGTAGCCATTTAAATCATCATTACCAGGCGGCAATTAAATGCAAACCTGCAAAGTTGCGCTGATACACAAGACCACCGGCTTTGTTGATAACCTGTAATATCAGCTTAGAACGTGTGTCATTCACTAACTTAGTCTTACCCAAAGCCCAAAGATAGCCATGATGATTCAAGAAGAAAACATCGACGATGTGGTTCGTGGTTCTCTCCAAGTGCCCCGCTGTACTTGTGCGGCAGATGGCCGTGTGGAACTTCCTTACTTGGTTCTACTGTGTCGTATTTTCCGCCGAGGTTCACACGACAACCGTTTCATAAGTACCTCAAGCGTACATACTCCAAGGCTGGGCATGAGTATTGGGTCCTCGATCCGCTTGGTCGGGTTCAGCGTCTTCATTCTTCTGTCATGGATAACGCAGTCGAGTCAACTTTCAAGACTAGGCCGGCGAGACTTGGCACAACTGTCTACCAAACAAATAGTTGCGTTGGCGAACTCTGTAGATCCAGTCAAGAACATCGACACACAAAATCCGGACTCCCATTTGTCAAAGTTCTTGATCCCGCGTCCTGGTATGCATGCATTTTTATATACAATTGTTGATATTTTTTTGATGCCCGGGACGGTAGTTGGGAGTGACAACAGTACTTTTGTTCGCCAACACATCATCGTTACGTTGAGAACTTTGAACTGGCACGTCGAAGAAGACAGCTTCACAGAGTATACTCCATATGGCCCACGTTCCTTCACCAACATCGTTGCTACGAAGGACCCGACAGCTTTACGAAGAGTCATTGTTTCTGCCCACTATGACAGCAAATTCTTCCTTACATATCCGGATAATCAAGTATATTCTGCGAAGTTGGGTCGTTCTTTATGTCGTTGACGGCTTTTAGTTCATAGGTGCCACAGACTCGGCGGCCCCGTGTGCGATGATGCTTGACCTTGCTGAGGCTTTAAATCCACTATTGGATGACCGGGAGCAACGGCTTCTAGACGGGCTAGATGATGATGATGACCTTGCGGATACTACGCTCCAGCTCGTATTTTTTGACGGTGAAGAAGCGTTCAAAGAATGGACAAACACAGATTCAATTTATGGTGCAAGGTGAATTTATCCCGTAACGCTGGTTATAGTTTCTTGTATTATTCAATTGCTAATGGACGCAGGCATTTGTCGGAGAAATGGGCAACGACATATGTGGCTCTCCACACGAAACGGCGACTAATCAGCCATTCAATGACGGAGTTAGGTGGAATTGAACATCTTATCCTTCTAGATCTCCTAGGAGCACCTAATCCGTCGATCCATTCATATTTTTCCGATACTGCATGGTTATTTGATTCACTGGCCTCTGCGGAGCGACGGCTGCATGAGTCTGGAGTACTTATGGGTTCAGAAGGCGCCACAGCTTTCCAAAGCTTTTTCCTGCCTCGTCGTGGAAACGAGTTCGCTCGTGGATACATAGCCGACGATCACGTGCCGTTCCTCCAGAAGGGTGTGAACATCCTTCATCTAATTCCATAGCCATTCCCTAGTGTCTGGCATACCTTGCGAGTAAGTTATGGATCGCACGAAATTCACGAAATGCTGCAATTTTATTTTCCAGGATGATGCAACCGCTCTTGACATATCGACCATGAGACGTTGGAACCTCGTCCTGAGAGTATTCATGTCAGAATATTTAGGACTACAGCCGGAACCGAGTCCGACACAAATGAGGCACGAACCTATAAAGCGCTCTGAGTACGAACTTGTAAGTATTCCATTACAATAATATGTCCGTAATATTTCTCAGCTAAACTTGCTTAGTAGGTCCATTCATAATTGTAGAGTAGCCGACATTCAACTTATTTTCTCATGGGCCAAGCGCATATCGTTACATGGAGGTAGCTCTAGCGATCAGGTAGACTAGAACTAGAATTCGTGATCTAGTGATTGAATGTTCGACGTTGTGAGGACCAAGTAAGCGTGACTTCTGGCACACGTGATCATGCAGCCATAATCAGAGCCTTGTAGTGTTTCATCAACTCAGAGGCATCCATGGCGAGCTGCCATGATCAATATCACAGATTTCGGCATACTGTGATAGCAAACGTACTTGTTGTTTCTCTCGACCTTCGTCTAGACGGCATTTTGCTGCATTCATTATGTCTTTACGCGTTTTTCGCATCTGGACTGATTGGACCCGGGCTGATCAACAGGGTATATGCGGTTGATATGTGTGTATACTTGAAGCAAGAGTACTTACATGCATCCCCTCCCGCTTGAATCACTTGCATGCGGCGAGGAGCGAATTCGCTCAAAAGGGAAGAATAGGATGAGAACAGGCCATCGAACATCTCCTGCGTTAACCCGTCAATAACATCTATCAGAATGACGACTGCAAATAACCTTGTTCATGTTTGAGTGCTCCTTTATAATCTGAAACGCGGCGTGTTTACGGAGATGTATCTCCTCGAGCTGGCCCAGGACGCCGAGGATCTCGTCACTTCGAAGTTATGAACCTTTCTTTCAAACGGTCAAATAAAAAAAACTTACGCGTACGTATTTGTTTCTCTTGCGATTCTTTCCAAGTCCTCTCGCATCATGGTGAAAGCGGAGGCGATCCTGACTTCAGATGCCAGTGTTTGCTCTGACTTCGACTTGAGGCTCGAGTCATTTCTTTGGCTAAAGGTGCCTTTTTCTGTTCTGTGCGCATGTAGCACGATGGAATGAGGGTGTGTTGCTAAAAAGAGAATGGAGACCCACCGGAGTGAAGTTTGACCATGGTTTCCTGTCAGGTTTTATGCGTTCACTGTGATTAAGAATCTGATGAGGACGCTACGGTTCGACTTACTTCTACGGCCCTCTATTCAAGTAAAATGAAAGCATTTAGTTCGCATTCATTATGATTGAACAGGGTTAAACCTTTACCGTAGGCCATGATAACACTTGGTTCGATGTGCAGACAGTCAACCAGCCAGAATGTAGTAGTATACAGTCAACTTCAAAGTATTTACTTGTCAGATCTGACACGGACGGGTCCGACGGGTGGCAAACCCCCAAGCCTCTCCAAGCACTCCAATACCAACCCAAGCCCAAGCAGACCGAAGCTCTCCGATCCAAACCCATCCCCATCGCCGGATGAGCGCACCTTTTCAAGGCTAAATAACCACACATCCCATGCAATAGCTAGCTTTTCCTTCAGCAAGCTATCCGGAAGGTCCTCGAGCCTTCCAACGAGTTGTCCCTTGACCTCTTGGACAAGGAACCCCACGTTCTCCCTCATCGCGTACAACCTGCTACTTCGATATCGCTTCTGGGTACACTTACCCAAGATAGTCCCAATCACAAGCTCTTCCTCGCGCAGTCGAGAACCAGCTACTTGGGATATAGAGTAAGTGCTCGACATGTATGTCAGCTCTTCCCGATATGTCGTGTACAAAGAATCTATCCACGCCACCCGTGTTTGATCAGCAAACCCTGGCAGGTGACGACGGATATGCGGCCAAAGGGCCTTCGAGATCGGGTGTACTTCTGCTTCGCCCTGATGATAAGGAAGGGTGTCTGGCATAACCTCCAAATCAATTTTGCGGAAAAGGTGACCAAGAGCGCGATCGGATTCATAGTAATCCGAAGACCGAATGGTATTTTCTTCCGCCATGTCCCAGTCAGGTTTGAATTTGATGAGTGACCTCGGCAGGTCGCTGATGTCCACTTTGTTCCCATTTTTCGGGTAATCCACAGCCCAACTATGCATCTCGGCCAATTTGAGACAATCCGGATCAAGTGTTCCGAGCTTCAAGAGAATTCAACTCAACTCAACGGGGGAAACAGAGCCATGCGTACTTTGGATTGATCTAGATACCGTGGCAACTGAGAAAATGCTCTCCGCATATTAGGAGGTTGACTTACCTGCAATCGTAATATGCTTCTTGGAGATCAGTCCCTAGGATCCATCCTTATAAGTACCAAAGTCAAGTTCGGAAAGATATGGGGTGTTCTCATACCACGACGTCCGAGTTGATATATTCGACGATGAAGTCACATACATCATTAATTGTGCTTGGTCTCTCGAGTTTAAATGGTTCTACTGGTGCGTAAGAAGCAGGATCATGGTGTTCGGGTACAAGAAGATCTCCATATTGGATCACTTCGTACATATCACTGATTTTTTGGGTTACGCTGTTCACCTTTGACGGAGAAGAGAACTTCGTACCCATCGAGATCTCCTCCTCCCAAACCATTCGGCAGTGACCAACTTCCTTAAGCAAGTTGTTTGTATGGGAACCCAACGCCAAAGGAGATTGCACTCACCAGTAGTTGGGAATACGACAACGTTCTTCAGATGGCCAAACAAACATAAAAGATCTTCGGGGGGGCGCCCGATGGCGTATACTCGCTGCACTATCTGTTCGTTAGCCATCCAGCGAGTCGCGCAAAGTGAAAGTGATGTCCCACCGTCCCCAGGATGAATAACAGGACTTCGGGATATAAGACACATCCCTTGGAGATAATGAGGTTCCTCCCCGGGTTGTTGAATGCACGCTTCACATTGTGGGTCATTTTCTTCAGTAATCGTGCTGAGTACATACCGAAGATCTTCCCTTGGGGGAGAGAATATACACCGCTCAAACCTTTCTTCACGTATGCCGGGCCCTCATCCGCAACCCCGACAAGCATATAGCTTTCCGGAATCGGAATACGTGCATCATGTTTCACTTCGCGTAGCACGTGATTGATTGCACACGCACGAAGTCGTGCAAGGAATGGTGTATCCAGCGGCTGCTGCGAATAAGTTGGCTTCAACTCTAGTCCCAACGCGTTCAATCTTCTCAGGATTGCGGCGAGCCGGTAGTTGTAACATAGCTGGTGTGTTTCGAGTAGTTTCGCATACAAATCCGCGGAATCATGAGCCATTCGTGCGCTGGCCACTGCACCTTCTTGAAGCTTCATAAACACATCCTTCGGTGCACCACGATCTTCGAGTACCATCACCAACGGTCTATCGAAGAGTGAAGTACTGAGATCCATGTCACATTATATGCAGAAACCGACACAAACCTATTTAGGTGAGGAATGTTAGGTTTGCCGACAGCACGGGCGATCTCTATTGTTCCATATTCTTCGCCAGGTACGTCAAATTTGTTCATGGAAGGTCGGATACACATGTGGATCCCCTCTAATTTCAGGTCCACAGAAACAACACCTTTGCATCCCAAGAAACGAATTTGATACTGTGCAAATATGCGTGAGACAACTTGTGAGTATGAACATAAGGTAAGACTTACGGCGGAGGGTATGGTAGAATTAACTAAAAGAGAAGGGTTGTCCTCACATAAGGCGTCATAGATCAGTTTGGCCAGCTTCCATGATATTGTTCCAACACCGTCAGTGAAGTTAATGCCATTCTCTTCGATATCCGGTATCACAGTCCACTGATCCCTCCCGATACGGACGGACGGGTCTGTTCCAGAGAAAGCTTGCTGAGGATGAGGAATGGTGAGTCACTGTCGGTCGGATTGGAAGTTCAACCCACCGCCATCCGTGCTCCATACTTGGATGGGCTCGCGATAACTCCGCTGAAGTCTCCCAGGGACTTGCGGATGTTCTCAGCCGTTACCATCCCCTTTTGGGGGTGACGGAACGCGTTCACGTACCAAACGGCATGTTCCCTAAGGGCGGATGACGAATATCCCAAGAAATCGAAGTGCCTTCCAGCAAGATCAAAGCCGCTTTTCAACAGGGTACCCACTCGTTCCTGCAGGTAAGATGCACCATCAACGTCTCGATCCCACCTATACTGAAGGCGGTCTTCATCACGGAAGTCGACACGAAGGAAATGATCCTCGTAACCTTCATATTCACGTATGATTCTGTTGGACTGAGTGATAGTCGGTCCTTCAAGGAGCAACCGAGTCGGTGTGAATGTAACATGGTGACAGAAAAAGCGACCTCTCGGAGGAGAGGTTCGTGGACGGGGAGGTCTTCTCTTCAGGACATTCTCGAAACACTCATGCACACGCTGCGCCAGAGGTCGACGGGCAGCGACCTCCGCAAAGCGCCGCATCATGTCGGCCGCTATTTCCCTAAAACAGCGGATCAGCTCTTCGATACGTGGCCGAATTTCAATTAGTTCCGCCGTGTTTGCAGCGCCATTATGCAGCAGAGCTTCGATCTGAAATGCAACCCGCCAATTTGCGGCCAGAAGCGGGGTCCGTAGCCACTTCGCAATTTCTTCGAGTTTCTTTGGGGAAAAAAAGTTCTGGCGACCGTTCGCTTCTATTGCCACTCCTTTTGGTGGATGTAGAGATGAGATGCGACAGTAATCCTCGAATCTCTTCAAGACGTCTCCAAAGTCGTAATCGGTCGTATCGTACAGCACGATGCGTAGCTGATGTGCATAGGGGGCAACAATTCCATGGCCAGCATTTAGTGATCCCACGCGATGACGATATTTATCTTGTTCCCCGGAGCCTGAAAGAGAGCGAAATATTTCCTCTTTCTGGATCACGGGAGGTGTGAGTAAATCGAGGCAGACATCTGTTCGTCATTTGTAAGGAACAGTGTGACCATAATATGATTGCCTACAAGGATTCCCGAAATCATGTCCCATTGCCATCTTGTTGATACTCGCGAATCGAATAATTAGATTGTAGAATGTTTGCTCCTGTGTTTGGTCGCCAATCTAGTGCGATGAGGGGGGTAGTCACTCAAGTTGGCTATAGCAACCCTTACCTGAACTCGAAGGCATTTATGCGCATACTCAAAGAAAAGCCACCCCATGCTCTGCTTGCGAAGGTCTTGATCCCATTCTATTGAGAATGAACGAGGGTCTCGTGGGCGTGCACCTGTAGGATGGTAGAAGGTACCTAGAGTTGGAAAGTAAGTCCATCCGCTATTCTCCCCGCTAAACTGGCCACCAATACAAACCAATCTGGACATGTGCGACGAGGAATGGGTCGCGGAGGGCGTCGATCTTCCGTTCACGATCTCTCGCGATGTCTGGATTAATAAAAGGGGCCTTCTCGAGCTCGAGAGACAGAGATTTCCAAACCGAGTTTGTATTAGGGAAGAACTTGAGCTTTTTCCCCTTTACCACTACGCTGATTTGACTGTTTTCATTGAAACGCTTAAACTTCTTCCCTAGGGTTTTCGTAACCGTAAATGCACCTGTACCATCGTTCTGTACTCCTCCCGCTTGGCTTTTGTTCAGTCGAACCTTGAAATTTGGTGGACGTTCCTCAGGATTGGTGACAAATCGTCCAGGGCAGACATGGAGGACCTGACTCGCTATCGCTGTCGTTACTTCCCATTCATCGGCTTTGAAATCGACGTTTCTGATGTAAAATTCCATGAATCCGAGGGTAGAGTTGAGGCGAAATAGTAGTTCGTGGAAGAGCACTACGATCGTAAAGAGTCATGATTGCATCGATATTCGGTAAGCAAACTTGTTGGAACGTGACAGCCTAGGCCAGTGACTTTCCTGTTTGCGAGTACGCAGATCATCATATAAGGTCATGCACATGTCTTACAAAGAAACATTAATATCCCTAACTGGACCATCGGACTGTGGACATAGCGCTAGAATCTAGCACGTATAGCAGCACTAATTCTGGGTACTACCGTAGAAATGATAACGTCGAATCCCCATCAATGCCAGATCGCACAGCAGACGGCAAAACTTCACTTGTAGGGTATGCCTGCACAAAGAAAAAGAGGATAAGGATAGGTGGTTGCCTGGAGTGCGAAGGAACGAACCGTTCTGAAGCTGTGTAATTGGTCAGCGAAGTAAATTGCACAAGTCAAGATAACTCACTCGTTGAAACTCATCATACGCGGTACTCCTGATATTCTCATGTGCATTCCGTATGACACTCATCATCCAGTCCGCAGCCTGACGTTCGTTCAGTCCAAGAACAAACCGATCTTTCAGCCGCTTGATGGTTCCTTCCCCCTTAAACGAAGGTAGACCAGTGCCCAGCATAAGCTGCGCTGTGCTGACTAGCTGATCTGCATGGGGTCGTAGAGCAAGGAAAGCTTTGACGGTCAGTTGCTGGAAGAGTTCATATCCCTGAGAATGTCGGCCACCCATAAGAATGACCATCTCATGATTAAGTTTGAACGAGTTAGGCTCAAATTTGACACCCTGCGTTACGAGAATGAGCCAAGAATGACACTTGGTATTTGAAAACGCTTACTCCAGGACGTATATATCGCGAACCAAACTATGTCAGCACATGTGACAAATTAGAAAGGAATTACTTATCAATGTCAAATAGGAAGCCAAAATCTTGATGCAAAGATTGTAAGCGTCAGGTTACTGTCATTTCACGCAACACCAACCTATATGTACGATGTGTCCTTCGCCGTCGATCATGATGTTGCCGTTGTGTCGGTCTTTGATCTGCAAGATATAACATGCTACGGAATAGGCTGCCATGGACTGGATGAAGTTGAGGCGGGCTCTTTGAAAAGCAACCGTTTCTTCTCCTCCATACTTGGAAACAAAAAAATCCAGAAGATCGTTGACTTTGGCTCGACCCATTTCATCCCGCGAGGTGGCGTTCGGTACCACGTCAATCACACCACACTGATGTAGCTCGATCAATATATCAAGTCAACTTGAGGAAAGCAAACCTTACCCCAGGAGCGGTGGCTGTGACCCTATATGGATAGAGGTACAAGGTCAGGCCGACGCTGGTGAAAATATTCTTAAACATTGCAATAATCTGGAGTGCAAGGACGTCCTGTCGGCAGTCATCGCCCACTTTGAAAATAGCTTGCTGCCAAACGTCGAATTCTTCACGTTTCTCAACACCAGGAGCATCCAGTAAGGCCTCGGGATCGTTTTCCACTACAATACGTTCCTTCCTCACTTGGAACGTAGCCATGAAAGGAGCCTTAGAGGATGATCAGTCTAGACGACTTTGTTTCTTTGAGAATGAAACTAACCTTTGCATGGCTCTGTAACGGACGGCCAGATAATTTATCGATGTCAACAACCTTCCCGTCCGGGTTACTGGGAAGGTAAACGCCAACATCGACACGGATTTTCGCCATCTCTTCGTCAATCTTTGCCTTGAAAATAATTAAATTATGATAAGCGAAGAAAAACGAATTACCTTCTTCTCGGGTTTAGGTCGTTTTATGTATGGCCTCAACTTCCCCGATATCGACGTAACTTCATGGAAAAATCTGAACTCTCTGTCATAAAATGACCTCGCTTCCCCTGACAGTGACTCGACCACCAGGCTGATCATTTTGTCAAGGATTGGTTTCATAGGATCTTCCTGTAAAATATGACTCTCAAACATTTGTTCATTAATCACGTTCATTAGACGTACTATTTCTGCTGCATCGTCCCTGAAGCAGTTCGCTCTCATATTCCAAATAATCTGATGACAGAATAACTGTGATATCATCGCGGTTTCTAGAATGAACCTGGAAATGTAGCCTATGTCGTGTTTCATGTCTGGAATTCTCATCATATAGAATAGGCTCACCGAGGTCATCAAGTCTTAGCGCTTGGACTACTTGGGGTACAAAGAAAAATGTCAAGTCGACTGGGTGTTCTTTGAGAACACGGTTAGCATATTGCAGCAAGTAAGGATCATTGTTGTGTCTTTTCTCGAAAAACGTGATCGCGATTACCGGTGGGACGGGGGCCCAGAGTAGGATATGCTAACAAACATAATCAGTCTAACGTCAGAACTTCGCACAAAGAAAGCAGGACCTTTAGCTCTCTCCTCTGATTTACACGGGTGGTGTCATTGATTAAATAGCGTAAGCCTTCAGGGGTGTGCATAACGACAGCAGGGTTCCCACGAACAAGTCGCTGAACCTCGGCATGTGCTGCAGGGCTTTTGAATCGTTCCATCATATGGATGGTTATAGCCGGATCTATCTCCCACACACTTCGTGCAACGATAGGCCAGTTACTCTACTCGAGTATACATCAGACGATGGAGCTTGACGGGGCTATGTCTCACCTCCGGCATTGTTCGTTCAAGAGTACCAGGGTGATCCTGGCCCCTACTAGTGTCATTTGTGGGATTCGCCCACACCGTAAGTCGATACATTTCATTTTCTACGAGTAGTCGGAGTGGATGGTTGATATTTTTAAGACGGATTGCGTAGACTGCTGAACGTTAGTCTGGCCTATGTGAGTTAATAAATTTCACACACGCGTGTTCTTCGTGATTGCTTGAGCAGGGGGTAGGCTGGACAACGAAAGAAGACCTCGGATTAAGTCAGTCTGAAGATGCGCGAAGAATTCCGATAGGACTTTGATATCAGCATCCACTTGCACACGGTTCGCACCGTATGACCTTAGGACATACAGTAAGCACCAAAACACCAGCCACACAGAACTACTTACTGGGGTCGAACTGCAAACCAAGCATATGCCGTACGATAAAGGTTTTCACGCATTGTACACTCGGAGAAGACATCTAGATTCGAGCTC
The DNA here is from genome assembly GCA_038089875.1 of Fistulinella prunicolor. Classification (NCBI taxonomy): domain Eukaryota; kingdom Fungi; phylum Basidiomycota; class Agaricomycetes; order Boletales; family Boletaceae; genus Fistulinella; species Fistulinella prunicolor. Next base: position 31,671 of record JBBPLP010000046.1, on the reverse strand, counting down.
TTCAATGTTTCAAAACCAAATAGAAGGAAGGAATAGCGTAGTTCGCGTGCAAGTGGGTGCGTGCTGGAACGGAGTCAACGGAAGATCTAGCGCGTGCTAATGCGTAGCCTACCTCAATAGCTTGTGAGCGTGGGTAGACCGTAAAACAAGTTGCTGCATAAGAAATATAACTGTTGAGCGGCGATAGCGAGCAGCTTGTAACCGACTGAACAACATTTGCAGGACAAGAGTATGTGGCAAAAGAAGACGTCGAGCATGGGAGGTTGCACGATCGATTTCTTCCTTGTCTGTAGGGCTGTATCCTATGGGGTGGTAGAATGGATCGCCGTAGCTATGAGAGACGTGAGTCATCCGCAGGAATTATGATAACATCCAGCTGAAAGCCCTGACTTTAGGCATTGCGAAAAAACGCCTTTTCTGTCTCTTACAGTGGCAAACCAAGCTGCCAAAATCTCGCTTATCAGCACAACCTCAGCAACTGGCTTCTCTGCTATCACCCATGTCCAAACCTCAATGCCGGCAGCTATGGCAGATGGGGTGAATACCTCGAATGGCAGAGTGACGAGGTAATGCAGGAGAGTATACTCGCACTGTCAATCATCAACCACAGGAATCGGAAACAATAATGCTAGCACTACCTTATCCAATGCTATAAGAGTCGCCGCGCAACGAAATAACAGGCGTTTGAGGTCCTGAACTGTCAACGCACTGTTTTTCCCTAAGATAGCATTCATGGTATCGTTCATCTTTTTTTTAAGTGCCAAGATGTCAGTGAGAGTCGCGTTTTGTGGAGGAACTTTGTCCAAGACATCTTGTGCTGTATTTTGACGTACATGAGCCACTGCATTCATTTTAGGAAACTACCTGCCTTTGCGGGTAGCCAACCGCAGGCCAGCTGCTTCACCTGCAAAGTAACTTTTACTAGCGAGCTGACTCGCGAGTACCTTTGCACGATCATACTCCCAGTTAGACAGGGAACGAAGTGAAGCTGAAAAATGTCAGAAACTTGATTTCTGGTCGCAACTTTACTCACTTAATTGTCGATGTGGTGGCCCGAACGACTTTGCAAATCTCTCCGCCATAGACGCTCCAAGCTCAGATGTGTCTGAGCCAGCAAGTGATTGTGTTGCAGCAAGATATTTCTGTAGAGTGGATATTATACTCGTGTTCTACACGTCAAGATTCGTGAGGAAAAACCTGGAGGGTTGACTGCAGCTCTATTGGGGCACGGCTCAATGCGAGCTGAAACCAGTTGCTTGCATGTTGCTGCAGCTGCCGGAGAATATCATTTCTGACGTTGTAATCATCTGTCAACTGTAGACATATGCCCGTGCGTTCAGAACGAAACTCATATATAGGGTTGTACTACAACGGCTATGTGAGAACGCAAAATCTTTGATAAGCAACGACACAAACCTCGTCAAGATATTCATTCTCACATGCGCGTCTCAGAAGGGTGAGACACTCGAGAATAGCGTAGACAAGTGTGGCGTCACACATCAACGACGGAAATGAAGTGATCAAACGATTGATGTATTTTGATGCGACCTCGCGGGCACGCGCAATGCGGTGAGTGCTTGCCACAAGCAAATTGCATAGTTCCGAGGAAAGGTGGTGTGGGAGTGCTTGTTCCGCAGCCTGCGTGTTCAGGTCAGCGATACATTCTTGAATTACCTATCCGCTTCATTAACTTCTGTCAGCCGCAATTGAAAGAAAAGGCATACATTGTCAGCGACAACATCCATACAGATATTGAGACCGTTTTGTTTGTTCAAACTTGGATTGGTGAAGTAGGAAACTAAAGAGGAAGGCAACCCAGACGCAGAACGCATTGACTCTATGTCGTGCATGGTCAACACGAAAATGACTTGACCAGATGTTAATGAGCGCAGGTCGCTCGCGCTCGAGGAAATATGACGTGTAAGATAAGCACGGTGCTTTGTTAGGACCTTATAGTTGATCAACACTTCAACATCATGAGACTGGGCTTAAATGAACGCACTGAGTGGGCATATTCGTGTCTTATGACCGTACGATACTCCAGGTCACTTACCGCATCCGATATGCTCTCGAGAACTAAACATGGCGTCTTTATTGCAATTCTTGAAAGTGCAGGCAACAGCCACGTCATGGCACTTTTCTCTCTTTCCTCCTCCCCAGAGGTGGTAAAATGAAAAAGAACACACAAAAACCACAAATTTCGAAACTGGTTGGTCAGCTCGAATGTGGCATGGAGGTGAGGTGTAAAGTCAGCGTGATCCAGGAGTGCTTCAATGGGAAGAAGAAGCGAGGCGAGCTGTTCCATCATCTCTTCTGTCTGGCAAGTTCCCTTCGTCGTTAACAATGGTATCAACAAATGGGAGACAACAGCCAACCTTTCCGCTGTGTCCTGCGGCAGCAGCGTTCTGAATCGCCACACCTTTGTCAGAGAAAAGAGTAAGAAGTTCCTCCAGATACACATCATAGAGATCAGGTCTTCTGTCAAGTTGTCGAGCAAGTCTGGTCTGTGCTGCCAATACCTAATCATGCCAGTGATGGTGGGTACTCAGAAAATTCGAGTAATGACTGAACCTACCATATTGTTGGAGAACCTGGGGTCTTCCGTATTTGCTGTGCGATTAATCGCCGTAAACGCGCGGATAATATCCACGAAGGCGTCTTCAGGAGCGACCAAGGCTAAGTCAACTAAGTTGTACGCAATAGCTGCCTCGACCGTAGGTTCCGCCGTCCGGAGCCTTTGTAATAGCATGGAAATCGTGAGTTTCGTCACTTCTTCCTTGTCAAATTCCAGTGCAAGCCGCGTCACAATGGATATTGTAGTGATGCCGATAAGACGTTTTTCCTCGTCCGAACGACCACGAAGACCTACATCTTCGCTCTGAAGGGTGAGCTGATCAGTGGAAGACGACAAAGGAGGTGTGTAAAGCGGGTTCTGTAAATGTTGCTGCGAAGAAGACTCAAAAATCTCCTGACTCGTCGCAGCAATATAGTTTAAGAGAGAGTACATGTTAGACATGATAGAATCCTCTCCTGGTGCCAACTTTCCAACAGAATAAATCAGCAATTTCCTACAACTTTGAATAAGAACCTCACCTTGATGCACAAACCAAAGCACTTTGCTGCAGCTGTAAGTGGTGGAGGGGAGCGTTTCTCGGTACTGAAAGCGAATTCGAATATTGGGAGAGGAGAGGTTACGAATCGACGTAGGTGATGTACTAGCTCCTTTGCAATTTCTGGAAAACTCTGGACAAGTACGGTCATTGCTTTGAGAGCCGCCTCCTGAACTAGATTGTCCATTATCGGGGTCTTGTCGCTCAGAAGTAGACCGAGGCACGCATAAAGACCAGGGTCAAGTTCTCCCAAAGCAACTGAACATACAGACGCTAATTTCTGCGGTGTGGTAAGACCAATATGTACGGAATATTGGCAAAAAAGAAACTCACCAAGCTTTCAGACATCGTTTCCCACGCATATGTATCAATGGGAGGTTCACTATCCATATCTTGTATCTGCACCAAAAGATCCTTAAAGCATTGTAGGGATCCCCTTCTGGTGGAATCTAAGGTGTCTTTGGTTTCTCCATCCTCCATAGGCGATTTCTTCGCGGCTCTTTTCATCAAACTCAACCAAGCCTTGTTAGCCGCGGCAGCTTCCTTCAACGGCCCTCGATACTGGACAACGTCCGTCGAAACCCCGACCAGAACTTGAGCGAGCACAGTCCACTGTAACTCCATGACACAGCACACAATAAAATACCCGCTCAAAGGCCTCCCAAAGTTGATGTAGCGTGTGATAAAAGCATGACAAAAGATGAAGGTTTCAGAGGATTCTGGGTTTGCCTCTGCTTCTTGGTGAATGTCAAGGAGGAGTCGATTGATGCATTCAAGAATGGGGTCCTGGACTAGACCAGCAAGAGCATGAGATAGGAGTTGCCATTGAGTTATCGTCCAAGGAAAGAGTATGGAGGTGATGGCGCGATAGAGACCGTGTACAGAGGGAGTTAGTCGTGTCAGGACCTCGAGCGCTGGCGGACGTCAATTAGATTTCAGATTTAGAGCAGACGAAAGTGCTCACGACTTGCTGTCGGGAGTTCTTGCACTACTTGAGTAACGAACCGTAGAATAGCATCAACAGCTTGGTCCACTCGATTAGGGTGAATCGAACAAACTCGTAGCATAGCAGACACAGTCGAGTAAACAAACTGATCCGGTAGTGCCCATTCTACGCAAGGAGGATCAACATGGAACAATGCAGCGGGAAATATGCTCACCGTCCCAGGACAGGGATTGGTCATAATCAATATGAGGCGCGTCATCCAAGACTTCAGCGAGAACTGCGATGAGTGTATCAACTTGGTCTCGAATATGCTTCTCTGGAAGGTTTACGACCATTTCTCCAAATGCAATACTGCAATGTGCCCGCGCTTCCGTCTTGTAAGTGATCAGACAGTTACATGCTAGAAGTACAACGGTCCTTGAGTCGTACCATGTATATCCTTTTGCTCGCGCTTGTGTTCCATACCCCGTTACTTAATTTGTCACCTTCTTGTCGAGATAATTGGGCTTTAGACTGGATCAGATGTTGAATACTCAGAGAGTCATCTTCGGTGTCTGGCTCGTGTGCGGCTAGGTCGGATAGAATGAGTTGTCGGATATTGAATTCCAGGCTAACGACGAGGGGTGAGCGACACTGAAGAAATGGGCAGTGGCGGAAGCAAACCAATCCATGATTACGCCCCTCAACTTCCGGAGAAAGTCAACTTGGAGGGCTCAATGTGCAGACAGAGCAAACGTCAGAACGTTTCAAGTGGCCCCAACCTTATTATAGTTACCAAATGTGGATATTGACCCCCCATTCCTTCTTGTCACAACCTCTTCCTGCTTACAATTCAGGGCGCTATAGCCAAGTGGTTACGGCGACAGATTCGAATGCACGCGATATCTGTTACTCTTCGAGTGCGCAGGTTCGAATCCTGCTGGCGTCGTTTTTTTTCATACATTGCATTCTGCATTTGCTAACGGACTCTAAATAAAACAGATATCTCCCGTTCATCTATTTCCACCAACCATATCACGTACTGCTACTTCAAAGCTTCTAGTATGATCAGCTGCATCATATTCAGGGAGATCCTGAATAACAAAGTCCTCTGCTCTCGCCTCGATTGTCTCCTGGGTTGGCTTAGTTTCTCCGGGGACGATCCCAAATTTATCGTACCAGCCATTTCATGCCTTGTTCTTCTCGCCTTCATGCCATACTTCTTGGCATTCTCGCGACCGCGAAATGGAGACCACATTGACACTAGGGCTGCTCTTCAAGTTCTTCACACTGTCGTAGTACCAAGATGCTCACTCTGGCCGAGCTGCTACATCAAGTTCGCCAGCACTCACCGTTCACGTGTTGATATACCCCTTGAGGTGATCATCGAAGATACGATCAACGGTGTCATAGAATTTCGCAACCCAGTTGACGACTTGGCGATTCTCATGGACTCAGGGGTAACTGTAAACGGCTATATCATACGCATCAAAATTGGATGGAGGTGGTGGGCTAATTGGTTCGAGTGGATGCTTGCAAAGGTTCGTGCCATTTATCATTCATGAGATATATGAGCTACACAGGAACGCCGATTGGACAGTCCAAACCAGGTAAGTATATGCGGTAGTCCAGCTGTTCGATTGTGCGCGAATCTACTACATTTCAGATTGCTTACCGCTACGCTCGCCAGGATATATGTTAGATCCGTCTGACTGGTTATGCACCAACATGCCAGCCGCCAACTCGCGTCTTCCGGGATTATCGTTGAGTCCATTTGCTCCGACTTCATCCTCGTGCGCTGTGTTTTGTCTCGACCATCTCCCTCGTGGCATAATCCCCTCCTTAAATGCGGGTTGCAAGACGACATTGGAATTTACGGCTCTCTCTCCATCTCTTCGAGCCTTAAGCGCCGCGCAAATTATCTCCGCCATTCCGTTCATTATTTCTGAACATCCACATCGCTGGCCGCGGCCTGTCGTCTCTGTCCTCAAACAACTTAGTGTTTCATACGGCACCAATATAGTTATCGACTCACTTTCAAATGTTTCGGTCGACTACGAACATGCTTTGCGTCGCATGCATAAATCGTTCTCCGGAAAACAGAAGAATCGCGAGATGTCGGTGAAGATCCTGGGTATCAAGGCATGGCGTCGGAGCATGTTCCTAGTGGCCCTCGAGGCCGCGCTAGTAAGTCGTGGGTGGATTGAAAGATGGGCTATTCAGGTTACTGTTAAGTGAAAAGCCGTATTTGCCTTTGCATCCACACATGTTCCACCCATTGTAGCCATCCCTTGCTCCACCCAATCCACAATTCCTGTGTTCAGAGCACCCTGACCTTGGTTGACACGCACGTGTACTGCAATTCCAATATTTATCATGTACAAAAATGCCGAGGCTTGTCGAATGAAGAATATTCGCCACGTGCAGTACGACATTAGCTAACATTGAACAACCGTAACTAGTCTCATCTCATGTGAGGCATGAGAATGAAGTCACAACATATGTATAATTTAACTCTTGCATTTCTATCTTGTATAGAGCTCGAGCTTAAACGACATCCTGCAAGTCCGATATTGAGAATGCCTGTCTCCCGTGTGTTCGCCGACGGGGGTTCCCAGGTGCCACAAGTGGCCGGACCCACATCCTCACGTGACCGTGTTTTGTCGCTGTCAGTAGAGCGCGAGGGATAAATATCAGACAGCTCAGCATGTCAGCCTCAATGTGCTTAACCTAAGCAGAGCGCACGTTTGGTAAGTAAAAGGAGATGAATAGATGGTCGACGGCCTACTAAAACTGGCTGCACTGCGGAAACCTCATTTCTGGATGGTGCAGGATGATATCTAGGTGTCGAAAGTTGGATGGTCGAGCCAGTCCCGCGACGATAGGCCACAGCCAGTGAGACACTGGATGCCATTGAAACACGCGGATGATGGCCATGCTGAAGCTTTGGTCTGTGTAATGCACCACTAGAAAAATCCCACTGCAACAATGAAATTAGAAGCAGTGCTTCTTGATTAGGGACACAAGCAGACCAGTATCAGTTTGTTGTCCTCTCCAACGCTGCCGAATCGGTACGTCCGTCCGTCACATCTCGACGCATCGAATGCCACAGCTGACACGAAGGATGAGTGTCCTTGGCACCTAGCAACCACGCGTTGTTCCCAAGGGGAAAAAATTGTCAAAAGGTCGTCTTGTCCGCCCGTCTGCGAGAATTGACTAGATATATGGGCAACCATGAAATAAAGAAAGTACTATACTAGGATGAGCCGGCCGTCGGGTGACCACGCGACAGAGGTCAATGCGCCGAAGTATGACGCGTAACAATCAACAAGTCTGAAACATTGCCAGATGGAAAAAAAGCATACCAGAAACATACTACTCACTGTTCGGCAAATGCGTCGATCACTCTTAGACATCCATCCTCAGATATTGCGGCGACATGCTTAACGTCGGGAGAGAACGCAAAATCTAAGTAAGAAAAATTCAACGCAACGATAACCTCACGAACCACGTACGCACCCACAATAGCACGTTTACTCAGCCTCCAGTGACTGACAGGATTTTTGGCAACTCCCTTGTCTGCTCTCGCACCACCACTCATGTTGGCTTCGGGGTGCCATGGTGGCACAGTAACATACATTGTCGTTAACGGATCCCATTCTCCTGCTGGTCGGGACGGATCCTGAGACGAATCCAGATTGGAATGCGGGAAATGTGAGGTTGATGTTTGAGGAGTGGGGACTGCTACGCTGAACACTCCATCATCGCGTTCTTTGTCGTAAACAATTATCGTGCCATCTGCATGAGAAACGAGAAAAAGGGTGGAGGATGCGGGTACCCAGCGCACTGCAGTACAAGGGGAAGAAGAAATGGAACCCTCAAAAAACCAATGTGAGCGATGGCAAATGGTGTAGTCCAGACGGTCATACCTGTTTGTTAAGACGACCATATCGACTAGCTATGGGGTCTACAAACAATGTACCCTTAGCAAATATTTTCGGGGATTGCCCAGATGACACACCAAACCAGACGAGATCGCCCGTATTGAACCCAATGACAACATCAAGTCTCTCTGGCGACGCAGTAAATGTGTTCACGTCGTGACAGGTCGGGAATGCGGAAAAACTGATCCTTGTGAGTGGTTCCTGTTGTTTAATTGTAAGCAGTGGCGCAAGCCAAGTGTACTAATGCCTGTGTGCATACCTTGGCCTTGGTGCCAACTTCATACCACAGGAAGGTCTTGCTGGAGTTGTAGAACATGAATGCCACCTCACCCTGTTTGCTCGTAAGGATCTTATTCAGTCCCTCGACGCTCTGCATGCGCGTTATGAAAGTAGATGAGGTCGTACGCATGTTATGCTTTGGTTTGGAAGAGCTGGACTTCTTCTTCCCAGAGGCGGATGGGTGCGCAAAGAGTTTGTGTTGAGGTTCCTGGGAGACGATTGGATCTTGTACGGTAGTCGATTGGGGCGATGACACGTCTGGTGTGGTGGGATTGTCATCTGGGGTGTCGCTGGAGGACAAACTGCGATCGTCCACCAGCTGCTTTGAGTCCTTGTCCCTGTCCTTTTCTCTCTCTCGCTCTTTGTCCCTACGCAAATCCTTGTTGAGGTTCGCGCCAAGCAGCTGCGCCAAACCCGGGGGGTTCGCATGTTTCAAGTGGTTGAAGTGGACGGTGACGGTGGAGAGCCGTGTGGGATATGGCTGAGAGTTGCTCGACGGTGCTGGTATGATGGGCGGCTTGTGCTCCTCTGTGACAGAGTACACGCCTTCCGGGGCCACGAATGCGCTGTCGCTCTCCATCGTTGAGGCCTAGGTTGCCGTTGTGGGGTACTATGACCGCGAGAACGCCCGAGCCGTTCTGTGTATTATACTGCAACCGCGCGATAGACCTCGCGGCCGGTCGACGTTTACACTTGAAGTTTCTCCAATCCTAGTGAAGAGGCCAGACAGTAAGTACCATGGGTAGGATGGCACGGCGGCCTCGGATAGGAACTTGAGTGGTAGCCGGCTACTATCAGGTGAGGGTCCGGATCTTGCACATCACCTCTTGACCATGTCCATCATCAGTCCTTTTCCCCTTCGTCCTCTAACCCGCTTGGCTACTATTGTATGTCCCCTCGTCTGCATATCTGCTTGGTTCTCCCTCTGATATTGGACAGTCGCAGCGTTCTCGGAGATGGTACTCGACCAACACCGTTGAGCCACCACCAGCAGGTGGCCATCTCGCCTCCGTGCCATCGTCGCGGCTCCTTCGTTCGTCTCGGGATGCCGCCCTCCGTACACCAGGTTTGACGTGGCCCGACGAAAATGACTCTGACGCTGTGCGATCCATAGTGGGAGGTCGCGAAACAAGGAAGATGAACATGTATCAAGCCGTGAGGGATGCGCTCGGGTATGATGGCTGCCTTTGTCTCTCTGCAGTATTGAAAAGTTTGCAGCATTGCACTCGCAAAAGATGATACCGCAGTAGTTTTCGGCGAGGACGTTGCGTTTGGGGGTGTATTCCGCTGTACCATGGTGCGGTTCGTGCCTTTGCCAGTATCGTTCAGCTCTCATGTCCCCTGCAGGGCCTTGCAGAAGAGTTCGGTAGGCTCATCGTTATCTTGGTCGTTAACGATAATTCAGAGTGTATGTATATATGTGAATAGGTCGCCAACGCGTCTTCAACACCCCCTTGACGGAGCAAGGTATTGCTGGTTTCGGGATCGGAATTGCATCTATGGGCCACACAGCCATCGCAGAGATACAGTTTGCGGACTACATTTATCCTGCTTTTGACCAAGTACGCTACACCGGTATTCTCTCAATCCTAATTGTAACCCTCAGCGTCGATATAGATCGTAAACGAGGCTGCCAAGTATAGATACCGCGCGGGCGGTCAGTTTTCGATTGGTGGATTAACAATTCGTACGCCAACCATGGCAGTCGGTCACGGCGGGTTGTACCATTCACAAAGCCCTGAAGGCTTCTTCGTTGGTGCTTCGGGGCTCAAGGTTCATTTTCATTTACCTGCTTTACGGTGTTGATGTTGACACAAGGGCGTATAAGATTGTCATCCCTAGGTCACCAATTCAATGCAAGGGATTGCTTTTGGCATCAATCCGTGACCCCAATCCTGTTCTCTTCATGGAACCCAAAATTCTATATCGTTCTGCAGGTAATTCTGTATGACTCTCTGACATCATTTTCAGTACTCACATCACAGCTGCTAGTCGAGCAAGTTCCAATTGATGATTTTGTTCTCCCTCTCGGTCGTGCCGAGATTCTTGCTCCGGGGTCCGACCTAACCCTTCTCTCCTGGGGCACACCAATCTACCATTGTGAATCTGCCATTCATATTCTGCAGTCTCCGCCCACATGCCTAGAGCATCTTATTCCTGCTTCGCTACGGAGTGCGAAGGTGGAACTCATAGACCTGCGCACCATACTACCTTGGGATGTAGAGACTGTCGTGGAAAGCGTCAGAAAGACCCGGAAGTTGGTTATCGTTCATGAAGCAGGATATACTGGTGGTGTCGGAGGAGAGATTGCGGCAGAAGTACAGAAAAGGGCATTTTTGCGATTGGAGGCACCTGTCAAGCGAGTTACTGGATGGGAGTAAGTATCTTTTTTTCCATTGGTGATAAATATTCTCAAGTTCATGATGACAGTGTGCCTGCTGCATTACAGTTTGAAAAATTCAATATGCCAGATGCAATCAGGATTCTAGACGGTATCATCGAGACTCTCACTTATTGAGCACCGCTGTGGCTAAGGACCGGTTAATAGTCAAAGCATTACAATTGTATGTATATACAGTACCTTACAATAACAGTACTTGGCTTTTCTCCACGGGACGAGCCTATGGGAAGAGATCAAGCAAATAGTGTGCACTTTGTTGTCAAGGCGTGATGACTATGAGGATGGTACTGCAGCGATCATTTTCTGACTCTACCCTACGTTTCCGATGGCTCTTCCTCAAATTCCTCTGTCATACCTTCTTCTACCTCATCCGAGTTGTGTTCCTCATCCATATCTTCAATGCCGGCGTCCAAGTCTTGCCCAGAGTCTTCATTCTCTTCGTGGAGCGGTGCTGTGCCTTCGTCCGTGCGGCCACTAGATGAGCCCTCCGAGTCGTCCTCTGCCTACAGGCACACATGATAGACTGAGTTGAACGTTAGTCAATATAACTATATGTACACGCACATCGTTCTTTTCTTCTAGCTGCGTGGCGTGTCTGCCTATTGGAATATACCATACGAAACCGCGATTCCGAACATGGAGATTCTAATTTGAGGTAGTATGAACAACTTGAACACGTAGATGCCGTGGGATGGCACGTACACAGTCTTCCAGGTCGTTCTCTTCATCGGACAGGTCGTCTGCCTCACGTTGTAGATCTCTTACATGGTTTATGCGCCCTTGGTATCGATCGGCTTTGGGCAGAGGAATTGGGCCAATGTGAGGCGGTTTCGGAAGAACAAGAGGGACTTCAGGGGGGCGAGGTATGAGCGTCGGTGATGCGATTGACATGGGTTTAGCCAATATATGGCAGTCTCATACTGTGGCGGATTTTTCAATCCCCCAAGTTCCAAGGAAATTTCATTGTTATATGGCACGTGCTGTCATAGTACGAAATGGAGGTGCTCATGTATACAGGTGATGACACGGAAGGTTAGGCATTCAGGCCTTTTGGATGCCCGTTCGGCAGACCTCAGTGCTTTCCAGTTACAAGCCAAACTTGTACTATGCTAGTCTATGCACAACTTGAACCACAAACAACCTACTCTGCACCAGAAAATGATGCTTGCTCAGGATACGATGTATATCAAGCATTTAGCATACTAGTAACTACACAGTGAGAACGTATATTAGTACAGAGATGATCATGAATGAATCACGCCATCCAGTAGAAACGACCAAAGAGCGTCTGAACGCTTAAAATCATGGTGCACTATACTCACTAACCAACGTTTCTCTCGCACTTCATCGAGTAACGCTCTTTGGGAGGACTCGGGTGGATAAGAAGATGCCCACTGGGCCCATATCGAGAAAGCTTCGTCCTGCAGCGGCGAAGTTTGTTCACGAGGTTAATTATGTTCCGTTGTACCAATAGGCTCGTACCTTCCATGTAAGAAATGACTCTCGTTCAATGATCGTCGTTTGTACTACCTCCTGGCCGGGGAAGACTCCCCATGTCACTGCATTCCTTCCATCTTCTGGAATGTTGGTCCGACATTCACCCTAAGACACACTATGATTATGTCATTGACTCCAACTGAAAGCCACAACCTACCTGAGAGTTTGCTGCAAAAAAATGAATCCAACCATTCCCTTCTTCTTCAATTCTGTGCACAATCTGATCCACGACGCTCTCTTCCGCGAAAAACTCAACAAACCCTTTCTGGAAGACATAACCACCCTTCGGACCCCAGCCAAAGACTTCGTCAGTGGAACTGGTATTATCTATTGCAGGTTGTGAGCAGACAGTCCATAGCCCTCGGCTGGTAAGTTTCTTTAGGTACTCAAGAATTGTTCCAGATTCGGAAGACAGTGAGGAAGGGGAGAACGGTGTTGACCTAATATTGGAGTCAAGATAATCCAAGAAAAGCTTGGTCAAATCCTCCGTGTTGATCGGATTTCCCCACTCAGATTGCACTGCATGGATCTAGGGAAACATTTTCAATTGGGATGGACAACAGTCGACTGTAGAAACCATACATCGATTCCCAAACCACCCCACTGATCTTGCGCGCCAAAAGCGGGACTCTTATAATCGCCAAACCGACCGTTCGGAAATTCGTCCCAGGTCGCTGCATTGTTGAGTTCTCCACGTCCAGGAGGTACCACATCCAGTGTCTGTTTGTTTGTTAATGCGTTCGCAGCGGTTGTGGTCGCAAGGCTCGGAGTAACTACCAAGCCTGAACTGGGAAGCGGAGGGCGAGTCGATGGGGGAGGAGAATCCTGATCTCGGGGTTCATAATTAAGAAATGACGCCGAGAGAACCGATTGATCTTACGGCGATAAGTTTATTTTTGGCTATTGGACTACCGCCAGCCCATCCAAGATTCTCAAGGACAAGCTGAACACTCTTCTCAAGGTTGAGGGTGCAGAAATGAATACCAGAAACAAGGCCAGCCCCGGTAATCCTCCGTATGATGTCAACAGCGAAACGAACACCGTAGTCCTTCACGAGTTGGTCGTCATGCTATCGCGACTCCCAGATTAGTTTCTGGTACAATTTATTGAGCGACATACTCGGATTATGTCCAAGTCGGCCATGATATTTCGCGGAACCTGGGCTCCGCACAGCTTTATGACTCTGAGGAAGGACCCGTATGTCTGTATGGGCATGACGCCAGGTATGATAGGGACCGTTATGCCTGTATGCTATGAGCGGGGAGCCTCAATGTCTAGAATGGCCAACAACCTCTGCTTCGAACTTTGTGGATCCATTCGATGAAACGATCCGAGTCATAAAACAATTGGGTTACAATGAATTCTGCCCCGGCGTCCACTTTCTGTTTGAGGATGTTGATGGAATCGTCTTCGCTGATGTTATTTTCTGGGTGTCCTTCTGGATAAGCTATGGAAGTGGTGGTTAGCATCATTTCTGCTCCTGTTTCAGCGCTAGGACGCGTCAATTACCAGCGACACCTATGCAAAAGTGGGAGGAGTACTCCTCCGAAGAACGTATATATTTGACTAGATCCAGTCCAGATGTGAATCTTGAATCAGTCGGCGTCCAATGTTCTTGTCCACGCGGAGGATCTACGTGAAAAGGATGAGGACGCAGGCTAACTATATTAACGAATAGCTGACCGCCACGTAGTGCTAGGATGTTCTGTATACCCCGCGCTTTCGCTTCCTGTAGATTTCGTTAGATACCGAGGGAAGGAAGAATATCGACCCACGCGTAAAGCATTATCCACCATGCCAGGAAGCATGTTCGTGCAAGTCAGGTGCAGAATAGTATCGATGCCGTATTCTGATTGTGTGAAGCCGGCCAGATCAAGACTTCTGTCCTTAGTGGAGCCACCGGCACCCCATGTTACACTTATTGCAATGGGATGAAGTGCAGAGAGACGCGATATACGAGAGATAAGATTCTCCAGTCCCTACCTGCGGTTCAACAGAAGATAATAGTTCAGGCATGGAACCTACCTGGTCTGTGCGAGGAGGAAAGAACTCGAATGTATAGAATGGCTGAGTAGGGGGGTGTGCGGCGATCTTGTCCGACAGTTTCATTGTAGTGGTACTAGGAAAGTTCGATCTGTCCTAGCACCGCGTTCTGTGACGCTTCCAAACAAGGGTAAACTATGTACTCCGACATTGACACGCATATCGACTTGGACCGACTCTGAACACAACCTAGAAGCAATTGCCAGAATTCCCCGACACGACACACCAAGACGCCTGAAATGGACGCATTGTCGACACCCGCAACTGCAGACTTTTCTTCGACACCCCCAAAGCGCACCAAGATTGTGTTACTCGGTGACCAGAGTGTCGGTAAGACTAGTCTGATCACAAGGTCAGCCCCGGGCGGGAAGACTGTTTCTTGGGCACTCTTGCTCATTTGGTAACGTGCAGATTCATGTACGATACGTTCGACAATACGTATCAAGCTACGATTGGCATTGACTTCTTGAGCAAAACCATGTATCTCGAGGACCGAACAGTTAGGCTACAACTTTGGGACACTGCTGGCCAGGTGAGCCGAGACGAGGTATTGAAAATGCACTCATACAGAATGGCTCATATGGGATAGGAACGATTCCGTTCGCTAATACCATCGTATATCCGCGATTCCTCTGTAGCAATAGTTGTATACGACATCACCAGTAAGTGGCCCATATTCCAACCCGGTTTTCATAACTTAGCTTCATGCATGCAGACCGACAGTCTTATCTGTCGACGTCAAAGTGGATTGACGACGTACGATCGGAGCGCGGAAACGATGTTATCATCGTCCTGGTTGGTAACAAGGCTGACCTTTCAGAGAAACGGTTCGTTCTTGTTATCCCCTCTGCGTCGCACAATAAATGTTTGACCCTTCGCATAAATCTAGCCAAGTTACGGTTGAAGAGGCAACTCAAAAGGCGACGCAGATAAACATCATGTTTATGGAGACCTCAGCCAAAGCTGGTCATAATGTCAAGTCGTTATTCAAGAAAATAGCCATGTCATTACCTGGCATGGATGGCAATGTGCAACCAGACGCACAGAACACCAGTACGGGTTTTGCATGGAGTTGTGCTAATGAGACCTGATTTTGAAGACATTCCAGAAATCGACGTGACAACGCCCCAAACACCTACTGTCCCAGAAGCTTCACAGTGCAACTGTTGATATATCCCTCATCCTACTCCCCCTCCTTTTGTGACACTATATACCACAATTTTGTTTCGAACATATCAATCGGTTGCTACAATCTATCGACCGGGTCTCTCAGATGCTACCCTTGGCCGGATTTGTCTGCTAACCACGGTTCATCGTGTTACCCGCGCCTCTAGGATGGCTATCGGTGTACGCGGCCCACTGCTCGCTTTTATGGCGTTGCTCTTCCGCTTTCAGTTCTCCTAGTACCGTCCCATCCATTTCCGAGTCAATGGTAAGCTGTTCTGACGAGGTGAATTTGGCTTCCGGCTGGGACCTACGCAAATCGTTCAACCAGGCATAAACCTCAAAGTGTGACTTACCCTCCGGTGGAAAGAATACCCCCGCGCTGTCGCTCGATTTCCAAGTACTCGTCAATAGTCATAGTTGGAAGACGGTGGCCAGGCCCAAAAACCTGTGCATGCAGGCGAGTACGGTCTGATGTGCCGACGGGTAAGATGGTAAAGGGCCGCAATGGCTGAACAACAATCAGGATAATCCACGCTCATACTCATCGTTGCACACCTTGCCATGGTGGTCCAGTAAGGGCCTGCTGTTGAGAAGTTGGGGTGATGCATCGACTTTCCATATGTCTTCCTGGACTTTTGTGTTGGTGCGCCGTTCGTCCGCTGGTGGAGGCTGCAGTGGAACATTGCGTAGTAACTGGACCTCTTGGTCTAAACTTTCAAGTTGCGCACACGCCTGGGCGTAGAAGAGTCTGAGAAGTAACAATGTGGCTTCTCTGAGGATATCCTCTGTCTCGACATCTTCAGGATCGTCTTCCGAAGGGAGGAGCAGAGATGCTACGAGGTCGAAGTCACTGAACGAGCGGCCCTCGAAATCCAGCTGTCGCCGGCGTCTCCGAATTACTTCTACACGAGTTCGGAGGTCCTTCTCGGCTTTGTATTGTCTGATTTTGATCTCCCTGCGTTTCGCAGCTTCTTTGATTGAGGAGGGTTGCTGGCCATACAGGACACGCTCGTTCTCCGGTATGATGTCATACGTATCAAGGCTGGAGATGAACATGTTCAAATGACGCTAATGGTGATATTGATAACGTGTTTATAATCCACTAGCAAGCAGACTCACCAGAACTTGCGTCAGGTTGCTCATACGATCATCGTTATTGGTGATTCTGACCCGGTTTTGCACCTCTGCACGAGTAAATGGGAGGGATAGATATACGAGATCCGAAGTGGAGATATCGTCGAGTATTTCATTCGAGCTGAACAACGATAGATTAGTGACTCGGGAGGTGAGCTCAATGAGATCAGACAGAGCGCCTTGGATGAGTTCCTGGAGGTGGTCGTATCAGTTAGACGCAATCGTTGGTGAACCCGACGCATGCCTGGGTTTCGTCGTTGATGGTAGGTAAACTGGACGCTCTGGCGGCCTTGTCCAGAGCGCTCGCGTACAGAGCTGGAAGTGATAGCGGCATGATGTGCGGGGGTGCCACTGGGATTTCTAGTGGTACATAGGCACGAATGTTCGGGGTCCTAATTCAACTTCACAAGGATGAACTCCTTGCAGGACCCAAACAAGCCGTCAAATCTGCACTCGCATGATCACTTCTCGCGTAGGCGAAACCTCAAGGACCTCCTCCACCTCAAGGGCGACGATTCAGGATACATTGAAGGCAAAGTCTTCATGATATGGCCCCCCAGAAATAAGCTTCACCGCATTAATCTCGAGGTTGCGGAAGACTCTGCTCTCTACCGTTTCGAACTGGAGGTTCTTTACAAAGATGGAATCGCATTTCGGCCACATGAACGCATTTGTTTTGCTCTGAAAGGGATGAAGGTTAACCCGCGCAAGGAATCGAGCGCCCCCCATTACTTTCCGATCGTCCTCCGGTATCCCGACGGTGTGGTCTTGAAGTACCTGAGTGGCTCTAACGCAGGGAAAGTCATTGACACGTGGGCGGGTGCGTGCATCCAGTGCGAGACTTGCAATCATAAACTAATGCATGTACAGGAAACGCAGACGAGTGGTACAACCCTGGCATGGTTCACACTGTCTCGGATGCAGTCACAATCGACGCGTCTGACATCGCCAATTGTCACGGCGAAGGCACCAAAGTCCATGTTCCTCCACCGCCAGTTGCAGTCACAGACGGTGCGGCCGCTGCTCAGTCGATGCAACCAGCTCAACAGCCTAGCACTAAAAGGCCCGGCGAGCCCTCCAAAATGAAACCACGAAAGAGACGAAAATTAAAAAGGGGACAGGAGCCGAAGTTCCCTGAACAACCAGCAAATGGCACAGATAGGCTACGACAGGCTGATGTCGCTACACCTTGCCATGAACAACCCCACACCGCAATTAATGGCGCCTTGACCAGTGTTTCTGACAACCATCCAAAGTTCGATCAGCTTGGTGAGCATGCTAATGGAGAAGCCTCCGTACTGGAGGACAGCAACCTTTTGCGCGAGAACAACCGTGGCAACGCGACAATCATCTCCGGAGATGTTAGTGTCCCTGCCCTCCAGTTGAAGGCAGGTATCCGCACACAAAGGGTTCGTCTCTAGATGGCCGCATTGCTTAGTATTAATATTACATTTTCAACGCTAGGGCGATACTTTCACTGCCCTTAGTGACCTTCAGAAAACCCATTTCTTGATCAATGTCATCGGAATCGTGGCATCCGTGAATCCGGAAAGGAAGACGAAGACCAATGGTTTGTCATTCATGCATTCTACCTGGTTAGCGAGGATCATACCACTCCCCCTAGAATGGAGCCGCTCATTTACCCTCGTTGACTCGTCCACAGTCGATTCACCACGACAAGGTGTTACAGTGAATTGCTTTCAGAAGAAATATCCGGAATGGTTACCGCAGGTGCAGAAGGATGACATTGTTATTCTCCGTAAGCTCAAGGTCTGGCAACGACACCGTTGTCTAAGTGGCCTACGTTGACTTCCGATACCATAGATTGTCGAGTATAATGGCGTCGTGGCAGCCACGGGCTACGGTGACAAGTTGCGTTGGGCTGTTTACGATCCACTCAAACATTCTATACGACCTCCTAGCAGAGGTAATGCTCCCGAGAAGGAATCGATTGACGATGGGTTAGGCTACGAATTCTCTCCATACTGGGAGCCCTTCCAAGATAGCGTTGAGCTTGAATATTGTCGGCAAGTTCGAGAGTGGTGGAAGGCTAAGCACGAACGTGGAGGAGTATCCACAGTGGTGTGCTCGGCATCTCCGTCTAAGCGGCATCTGCTGATTTCCGAAGCCTCTCCTGATCTTCCTCCTAAGGGTTTTTTCAACTGTACCGTCAAGGTGAGCAAATCACAGTTTGATTGAGCCGACTTAATACTTTGTGGGAAGGTGTTACAAAAATTCAACAACGGGGGCGGTGCGGCCATTGTATATGTCACGGACTACACGACCAACCCTTCGGTCCATACCGTGGAAGGCACTTGGTGTCCCCATGAGTTGTCCGACCGCATTCTGCAGTGCAATATGTGGGATGACGCAAAAGAAATTGCGGAGATAATGAACCCTGGCGAATACTGGTACTTGCACAACATTCGAGCGAGATGGAATCCTAGCCATTACATGGAAGGCACGATGCAGCTCGCAGAAAAAGTTACTCAGCTGGATGAGACGAAACCTGAAGCAGAGCCCCATCTCAAGGCTCTTCTTGCGTCGGTATTTCGTAGCATGATGTTAGAACAAACTGACGCCACTTTAGGAGAAAGAAGGAGTTTGAATTGAACAAATCCTTCTCTACATCATCATCGTATATTTTCCCGCATATGCTCATCCAAGATGTGGAGGCAAGCACAAGTTTTCTAACTTGCGTGGTCGAGGTATTTCATTCCCTTCGCAATTGTTTGTGTGCTCACTGTGTTCGTGGTAGCTGCTGCACATCGACCTCGACTCACGAGACGGACATTTTATGTATGTTACCGATTATACATACAATCCTGACTTGCCAACCACTGTCTCATCAACCGACTGGGCGTACAACCTTGACCATCGCGTATTGAAGATAAAGTTGGACGACACTCAAGCCAAAATTTCATCCAACATCAAGCCTGGCTCCATGTATACTGTTTGCAACCTGCGCATCAAACGTTCGAGTGTATCTAGCGGTGTGCATGGATACTTGGGTGGGGAGGATACGCTTATCGTCTCTTTGCATGATTTGTCAAACCAGCATACCCAAGTGTTGCAGAGGTCGGTACATTCCTAATGATTATTCTAGCTCTACTCAGATTTCCATATAGTAACAAGGAAAGATGGAAAAGAGAGAATATGTTAAATGTTCCAACGATGTCACATGGCGAGCCTCGTGAACTTCTCAGCCAATCGTCGACTACTATAGATTATGCCACTTTACAAGAAATACTCGCAAAGCCGGCTCCAAACGTGTTTACAACCTTAGCCCGGGCAGTGGACTTCTGGCCCAACTCTCTTGAGGATGCCTGTGTCTTGCGATGTAGTAAGTGTGGATCGAGGTGAGTATTCTGTTCTTTTGGGAGCCCACAGATGTCTACCCCGTTCTTAGGCCACCACCTTCCTTCAAACGGTGCCCACGTTGTGATGACATGATGGAAACACATTCCGAGTGGTCTTACTGCATGTATATTCAACTTCAAGACGAGAAAGATGGCGAGCTCATTGTGTCTCTATCAGGAAAAGAGGCATGTGCTGTTTTATTGCGAGTGTAACACTAAAAGTAATATCGGGTTATTTTAGTGCACGTTATTGCAAGATGTCGATGCAACCGACTTTCGTTGTGATCACCTGGCCTTCCACAAGTTCCTGGCGAAACTCGATCCTATTTTGGGTAACTTAAGAGACGTCCATGATGCGGCTTGGTCGATAAACGAGCACAAAGTCATCGAGTCACCGCCGATGATGTTCACTCTTGAAAGTTGGAATATTGACGGCAAGAAAGGATACAGTCTGCTTGGTTGCACCCCGCCGGCACCCATGATAGAGACGTAGTTGAGTCTCACGGGGACTATCCTTAATACGCAGTTGAACTTAACAGTAACTACTTGGCCGACTGCATAGTGGTACTGCCGATTCATGTAATGTAACATACCATAGTTCAGCAATTAATGATGTACCGTCTGCGAAAGGCACAAAAATAAATAAATCGCACTTGATTTGCAGACAACGAGATAAATACATGTGCGTGTCCCCACTGGACAATAAACACGGAATTATATAAAATAAAATAAAATAAAAAACATGTGCGTGTCGAGACTATACTTGTCACGCGTTCTGAGATCGGGTCCGTGCACTTCGTATAGTTAGTTTTCTTCTCTAGAGTCCAACGCAGAGTTGCACCGCGGGTTTTGGTGATCCTGACAATACTGCTAGTAGTTGGCCAGTAGTATACTCCATGGCTCCTAAAACATAGCAGGGTAGCACGAAGAAAGAAATATGAACCAGATAACATTGGGGAGCTTTTCAACCCCCGTTCTCTTCGGCCCAGTAACTGCTACGACCCCATAATAGGCGCGTAAGTGGCGTGGGAAATTAGCGGTGAGCGAATGGAGACGGACGACGAACCGGGTCCCATATGGAAGCAGTCTGTGCAGCGTTGGTGTTGGAAAAATATGTTAAGGAGCTGTACTAAAGCTAATAGATTCGAATGTATATAGGCAAGTGTAGCCAATTTCCTGAATTTCGTGCCTTAATGGTTAGTTTCGCTCACAACCCATACTCTCCTGTAATCCATACGATCAAGCCTATCCCGACGGGTACGGGTGTATATTGTACGTTTAGTCAGACTCTATAACTCTCACCGATTAGGCTTCGTCGTGTATCGTTCTCGTATTCACGGTAATGATGGCCTTGAGTCTAGATATGTTATAGAATATTCATCATCCTGACATGGAAGTGATTTCCATAGCAGGACCTATAACCTCAGAACCAGTGCTTATTGAACCAAAATCTATACTTGCCTTTTTTTCTCTTCTTTAAACCAGACGAGGCAAACGGAAACAGATCGAGTTCGACAACCATCGATACGCGCTACGTGAATGGGCACGTGATAGAAAGCACAGCGTGACTGTTCTGTGACAGACGCGTTCTTGCGGGACGCGACACCAACTACTATCGCTACCAATGTCTCTGCCAGTCGTCAAGATAAATGTTGATTACGACGAGGAGCTGGGTGTGTAAATTATCACTAGCAATCACCGTCTACTCATGTTGAGCAGACAGAATACGGAACTTCCTTTCAACATATGTCAGCCATGACAAGGACTTGGATCAAGATTTCGCAAATATTGCACTGAACGACGACGACGACGGTTCCAAATCAAGGGAACTCAAGTATATGCGACAGCTGGTATGCTTTCTTCGGCTCAGAATGCCACGGGATCTTGATAACTGGTATTCAAGCAACGAATAGCAAACCGCGAGCAACAGAGGCTAACCATTGACCTCGAAGATATCCATCAGGCGAGGATTTTATATCTCATCTATCGTTCATCTAGCTTATCTTTATCTTCCTCTCAAGCACGAGAAAACTGTTTCCGGACTTGTAACTGGTATCCACCATAATACCCGGCGCTATGTCCAGCTATTCTGCGAAGCAGTTGATAAGCTTCTTCCAACTCCAACCAAGGACATAAGTGAACATGACGAGGTTATCGATGTCATTCTTCACCAACGACGTGAGCGGAACGAGCAGACAGAGGGAGTTCAGGATGGCTTTCCTGATCATCTCTTGCGGCGGTAGTACGTGGCATCGACACTGTCAGGCCGGTATTGCACTAATCGCTACTCTAGCAACCTCTATTTTCAGCCCCTGCGGTCTGATATTGCGTTGGCAGTTCGTGATGTTAAGAGCGCTCATCTAGGACGACTGATCACTGTTCGCGGAATTGTCACTCGCGTTTCAGAGGTCAAACCTCTCCTGCTTGTGAATGCCTACACATGTGACGTGTGCGGATCAGAAACATTTCAACAAATTTCGAGCAAAACATTTTCCCCAATCACCGACTGTCAAAACGAGAACGAGTGCAAGAAGAACGGTATCCACGGGTCGCTACACATGCAGACGCGCGCTTGTCGCTTCAGTCCATTTCAGGAGATCAAAATACAGGAAATGGTTTGCTTTTCTTCTTTCTTCTCTCACTTTTTTCTCAGATTTTCCAGGCGGATCAAGTTCCGGTCGGGCATATTCCCAGATCAATGACAATTCACGTGAACGGTAACCTCGTTCGCATGATGAATCCCGGAGACGTGGTTCATCTTGGAGGTGTCTTCCTTCCTATCCCATACACCGGATACCAAGCCATCCGAGCAGGGCTGCTCACCGATACATATTTGGAAGTGCAATATATTCACCAGCTGAAGAAGCAGTACAGCGACATGGAAATGACGCCACAGATCCAGGCACAAATTGCTGATATGCAGCGGGACCCTGCATTATATAACAAGCTCGCGCAAAGCATCGCTCCAGAGATTTATGGACATCAAGATGTAAAGAAGGCGCTCCTCCTGTTACTGGTCGGGGGGGTCACGAAAACCATGGGCGATGGAATGAAAATTCGTGGCGACATTAACATGTGTCTCATGGGTGACCCCGGTGTTGCTAAGTCACAACTGCTCAAGTACATTTCAAAGGTTGCCCCACGCGGTGTGTACACCACAGGCAAGGGTTCTTCCGGCGTTGGTCTCACAGCCGCTGTTATGCGAGATCCCGTCACAGATGAAATGGTTCTTGGTAGGTAACTTTTCCTGAGGAGCGGTTTGCGTATTGACAATACTGAATCTAGAGGGAGGAGCTCTCGTGTTGGCCGACAATGGCATATGTTGCATCGATGAATTCGACAAAATGGAAGAAACTGATCGGACGGCTATCCACGAAGTGATGGAACAGCAAACGATCTCCATCTCCAAAGCCGGTATCTCAACCACGCTTAACGCTCGAACATCTATTCTTGCTGCTGCGAATCCACTATACGGACGTTACAACCCAAAAGTATCCCCTGTGGAAAACATCAATTTGCCTGCGGCGCTCCTTTCACGTTTTGATCTCCTCTTCTTGATCCTCGACAAACCAACACGCGAAGACGACGAGCGGTTAGCGCAGCATGTCACGCACGTGCACATGCATAACACTCACCCTAAACTTGACTACGATGTCATTGATCCTTCCTTGATGAGGTTGGCATTCGTGTCTCCGTTCCAACATACGAGCTGATATTGATGACGTACGAAACAGACACTATATTGCACAAGCACGTCTCAAGCGTCCTATTGTCCCGCCTACGGTCTCGAGTTATATCGTAGACTCATATGTGCGTTTGCGCAAGCTCTCGAAAGATGAGGCAGCCCAAAAGAAATCGCATACTTACACATCAGCACGCACGTTACTTGGCGTGCTCCGTCTTGCTCAAGCACTTGCACGTCTCCGATTCGCAGATATTGTGGAGCACGGCGACGTCGACGAGGCTCTGCGCCTGATGGAATGCAGCAAGGAGAGCCTCGAAGATGACGAAGATAAAGAATATGAGCCTGACCGATCGGTCGTTAGCCAGGTCTTTCGGCTTATCAAGAATATGGCTGGGGAAGGTAGCGGCAAACGTAGAAAGAGACAGCGCAGGTTCGGAAAAGGGCCTGGGGGCGAACGTGATATGGATGTCGACTCGAGCGAAGATGAGAATGATGGAGAGTTGGCACTCATTGATGTGCGATCCAGGGTGCTGGGTGCCGGATATACTGAGGCGCAACTCAATGATACCATCGCCGAGGTCAGTCAACATTTTCTCTCTCATGTTGCGTTGTTCACCGTTTGTGTAGTACGAATCCATAGACGTTTGGGCACGTGTCGCAAATGGCTCGAAGTTGCGTTTCATCAACGTCTGACGGAATTTTATTTTCCCTGCTGTCGATCGCACTGTCAGTTTATAGCTATTCCTTCCTGTTGATGTATGTCTGTAGATATAACACGTTACTCTATCCTGAGCGTTCTTGAGAAGCATGTTCCCAACTAGATCCACTGCCACTCCCGGGACTTGCTGGACCCTCACGTGGTTGAGGATCATCTTGATACCTTGGCGTTGGCTCTGCCAAGGTAGAATCATCATCCAAAAAATTGGAGTGGAAACCAAGCCCCGCCTCTTGATAGTCGTCCAGGGATCGGCCAGGGTGGAGCATGGTTTGTTCGTCCGCCTCCTCTTCGTCATCAGATACTTCTCCAAATGCGTCATACAACTCTTTTGCCCTCGGTCTCGGGCGCGCACTGCTTCCAGAAACAGAATTCATTGGAACGTCACTATCCGCAAGGGACGAATACGTGGCGCGACGTCTCCTCCAGAAGAAGATGGCGGTCCCAACGGCAAAGAGGACCACGGCACCGATGGCGACAAAAAACCATTTGGAGCTGGAGACAAGGTTAGACATATCGGAGAACCAGCCTTCGTCAGGAGTGGGGGTCAAGCTGGGTGTTGGAGAAGACCCTGGGAAGGCGGGGCGATCAGCTTCGCCCTCTGCTGTATCATGATCGCTGGGGAGGCCCGATGTGGGCTTAGGATATGATTTGGTAGCAGATGGGATCGGAGCTTCAGATGATTCTGATTCTTCGGGCGATGGGAGGATTGCATCGTTGGTAGGGAGAGCGTATGTCTTCGCTTGGGCAGGATCGATGGTAGAACCCCAAAACATAGGTTGCCAACCATGGAACGTTCCATTGTGTTCCGTGCCAGACTGATCGGACACCTTGATGATCCAGTCGCCGATCGGGTTCTCACCCCTTGTGTTGGAGTAAACTACTGAGCTTTGAAGAAAGGAGAAACCTACCAGTGCTTGACGGTCATGAACCGCCAGCCCCTGAATCCAGTGGTCGCATGATCTTGTTTACGCACCGCAGCTAGGACACTCCTTATGCCGTTGGGGCTGACGAGTTCCACCTCCACGTCACCTCGCTTGGAATGAGAAATCCAGACGGTAATGGTTAATTGTTCGAGCCCTTCAAGGTTATGCTCGAGTAGCATATCGTTTGTAAGAGTGAACGTGCTACTAATTCCGCCGGGTGGGATGGGCACACCTCCGGTCATGGTGCCCTCTGGGTCTAGCAACGAACCGTTACTGAGCTGGATCGCAGACGGATGAAACCAGGCTTGCGGCTTGACAAGTTCCCAGTTCTGTGCAGCGGTGACGAAAGCGTACGCGTTGAGCTGACCATAGCCATATTTATAACTAAACGGCCTGCCCGAAGCTGTTTTTTCCCAGTCCGGGTCTTCTGGGTTGATCATTTGAGCTGATTGAACACAAAGATGCTGGATGTCGCGCCAAGTTAGGTCGGGCCTTGTGGAGTAGTGTCAGACGAGTAGAAAGACATGAAAGGGTGGACTGACCTGACTTGAAGAGCGAGAGCAAAGACGCCGGCTGCATTTGGCGCGGCAGCGGAAGTACCGCCATGACTAGATGAGCAGGCATTTTCCCCCACGTCAGTAGTGACCTAAGAGAGTATGAGAGGAGAGGAAAGGAGAAGAAAGGACAGACGAACAATATTTTTTCCGCTACCCGAGCTGTATGCAACTACCAAGTTGGCCGCGCAGGGTTCTGAGTAGTAAGGGTGGAGACCCTTGTAGTCTACCGCGGAAACTGTGACGGTGAAAATGCTATTCGTATAGCCATCAAAGTTACACTGGTCGCCGGACATGGCGCCATTGCCACTGGCGAACACAAATACGGAGCCTTTTCCGAGTCTGCCATTCTGTACGCCATTGAGGAAGGCCTTGTGGATGATGTAACTTGGACCCTCCATAGACTTGCCGTCATCTGGGGGACCCCAACTGCAGGAGTAAATGTCGACATCTTGGAAGCCGTAGTTGAGTGCTGCGGCTTCATCAACGTCCGTGATTGGACCAGAAAGTATCCGCACGCCTGCTACCTTTGCTTCATAAGCGAGGCCGACGCCACAGATGTCATTCTTCGCAGCGGCGATCTGGCCGGCGCATCGGGTTCCGTGGCGGTCGTCAGAAAGGACCGGTTTGGGAAGGGGAGTGTGATCGTTGAAGTCGTAGGAATGTTCGGCGTCCTGGGAGAAATTGTCAATAATTCAGGCGAGAAGGGCAGAATACGCACGAAGTTGTTGGCGAGGTCCTTGCTTTCGTAGTCGATACCGTCATCTACGAGGGACACGATGACGCCCTGACCGGTGATGCCGATTTCCCAGAGACCGGTGACGTTCATCATGTGTTCGGGGAACTCATCGTTGACGATGTGCCATTGCTGCGTGAAGAGAGGATCTGTGACGCCAAGACGGGCACCAATGTCGGCAGCGGAGTCATGAGGGTGGATGGCGGGCGGTGCACGTTTTGTACGCTGACGTGGGAGCTGGTGCTCGAGCCGGTTGATGGCGGAGAGGGTGCTGCGGATGCGGACGTCACGGGATTGGATGGCTGCGTGTGCGCGCAAGGCGTCGAGGCGGGCCAGGACGGGGTGTTGATGTAGAGGGGGGTGTTTTGGGGCACGGAGGAGCCATGCGTTGGGAAGCTCGCCGGCCTGACCGACTAACTCGATGCCAGGGCCAAGTTCGGTGACGCACTCGCCGACGGAGGGGGCGGAGGGGGCGGGATTGTGATCGAGAAGGAAGTAGTCGAACTCTGCGTGATCGAGTTTAGTGGGGACGCCGAGGACGGGAACGAGGAGAACGAGCGCGAAGACGAGCGCAGTCTGTCGGCGTACCATCGCAACAGGCGGTGATCACGTGCTATTCACCGACAACTCTCTTTTCGGAATCTGCGCTCTGAACAATCGAACAATGCCCATTTCGAGGAAACGCACGCGTCGGTCGGCGGACAGCGACGACATCCGTCCACCGCCCCCTCCACCTGGCAGATCTTCTTCCCCAGAACAGTCTGACATCCTCCATCTCCCAGCAGAGCACGAGTTCCCAGAGGGACCTGACGTACAGATCATCGGCGAGACAGACCCCGTCGACGATGACCAGGACAACGATGTTCCCGTTCGTGTCCTCACCGATTTCTCTATATACGACCATACTACCCTCCAACTTGTCCCCATTGCACGCCTCCTGGAGCTCGCTCTCAACCACAGTCTTTCCTTCTCTGCCTCTGGCTGCGTCAAGGCGTGGATAGACAACGACGATGACGACGACGACGACGACCAAGACCAAGAAGATGCAGAACAAGAACGCGCAAATAGTGACGATGACGATTCAGCTGCCGAGGACCGCGTACAACGCCTCAAGCTGACCCCCATCAAGAGGCTCTCTCTTCACGATCTCAACAAGTGCCACCGCCGCCTCGATAGGTACCTGTTCTCTATCCCCACCCGTATCTTGTCTCATTTTCCACAGCAACATCTACATCCTTACCCAGTATGCTTGGTACATCCTCGACATCCCCTCGTCACTCTATAAGCCTCTCTATACCGGCTTTTGGATCAAGCACCGTGTCCTCCACCTTGTTGTCTCCTCTGCCATCTCTCGCCCCAGGCTTAGCTATGACGAGTTCATTCGTTCTCTTGATGTCTCCCCTGCATCCGACGACGACATCGCAGTCTCCCTTACAATCCTTGGCAGGAGCATCACAGAAGACGACGTCCAGTCAGACGATGTTGTAAGTCTTTTCCGGTTCCTATCTCCTCCCTTACTTCTCTTCCCCAGAAATCATATCTACTGGCCGTTCTCCACGACCTTGAGGCAAATGAACACATTAACATTCGTCGCACCCCTTTGTTCCGCGCTCTTCTTGGTCATCAGCTTTCATACGAGTTCGAACCCAAGCTCAAGTCATCCAGTTCATCCCGCTCCCTCACCCAGTCACGTGTCTCCTCGAGTGACTTGGAACTTCGAGTCCTCGAACACCGCAATCAAACTATCGTCACCCCGGTTGTTGCTCGTATCACAAAGTTGCTTTTCGAACAAAACATAAAACTTGCGAGCATCCCTGTCCAGGATGAGGTCGACATAGATGATATACAGCCCACCCAACCTTCTCTTGTCCACCTCGCGAATCCAAATTCTGTTAAATGGGGCCTTCCAACGGATTATCCGGGCTATTACCAATCCGTTCGGGTTGACGGTGTTGTTTATTCTGTGCGCTCGTCTGCCTTCTTACCTCTCCTTTAACTTATCTCGCTCTTAGATTGGCGACACTGTTATGGTCGAACCTGGCGTAGATGAGGACAAAGCTCGAGCAAAGAGCTACACCCATGAACCAGCTCAATCGCCCAATTCACTCGCCAATTCTCGCTGGTAGGGTGGACTCATATTTAACCCGCCTCGTCAACTCAACACATCATAGGTTCTGCCGTATATGCTATCTTTTCGAGGACAAGCGAGGCCATAAAATGTTCCACGGTCAATGGCTCACCCACAGCTCGAAGACTCTTCTTCAGGAACTCGGTCATTCCCAGGCTCTCTATCTGATGTTAACAGACTGCGAAGATATTCACATTGACGCGATATCACAAAAATGCAGTGTCCGTGAGCTTGATTTAGATACCCCCGAGCCAATTGATGGGAGCGCATCGGAAGAGAATGACTTCTTTACTGGGTATGATATTTTGTGCCTTTGTTTACCCATCCTCTAAAACCGCCGTCGCCAGCTTATTGTATAACAGTGCAGACGCCTCCTTTATCTCTCTTTCTGAGGAACAAACATCACGCGCCTTTGCCCATTGTGACCCTCATCAGCCGTGTCTCTCCTGTGGATTTCAGGCAATGAAATCAAGCATCACTCAACCTCGTCCTCTGCCAGGCGGAGGGTTCGCGCATCACGAATTTTCCTATCACCTCCATGATTTCGTCTATATCAAGCATAAACGAGCACACACCGTTTACAACATTGGTCAGATCATCAAGCTGAGGGCCATGAAGGCTCCAGTGGAGGTGACAGTCCGGCTATTTGGGAGGTACGACGACGTGGTGAGGAAAGTAAGGTTCGAAGACAAGTACCGCTTACTGCCATCCGATGATGTGGGTCTGCCTCCTCGGACAATGTTATGTCGCTAATCGTTCATGCAGCGTAGGCTTTTCAAAACAGGCGAGATCGAGATTGTCCACGACGAAGATGTGCAAGGTCAATGTTACGTGGTTCATGAACGTGACGCCGGCGCCATCGAAGAGTGGGTAAGACATGATGATCACTACTATGTCAATCAACACGCTTGCTTGTTGAAACCCAAGTCCTTCAATGATCTCCAAAATTGGCCTAGAAGTGAATTCAAAACTTGCGAAAAGTGTCGTGAGGAAAGGCAAGAGTTTTTGGAACGGCAGGACCTACTCCTAAAAAGACATGGGCGTCTACGGGGGTTGGAGTTATTCAGCGGTAAGACTCTGCTTGCTTGCATGCCTTGCTGTCACATTGACATTGGATTGCAGGAGCTGGTGGTCTTGGAACTGGCTTTGATTTATCTGGTTTTGTAGAAACTCAATGGGCAATTGAATTCTCTCCCAGTGCAGCACGAACCTACCAGTAAGATTGAACTTGTTTCTTACCTCTCTGTGACTCATGTGTGTCTTGTGCAGGCACAATCATCCAAAAACTATTGTTTACAATCAATGCACTAATCTATGCCTACAGCATGCAATTGATACCTTGGAAAACAGGAATCCACAGCCCCTACACTCACTAGATGACAAGAAGCCACTACCTCCCATGCCAAAACCAGGGGAGGTTGACTTTATCTATGGTGGTTTGTAATCCATGATTATTTCTGTGTTTGGACATGAATAAAGAGAGGTTTCTAGGCCCTCCATGTCAAAGTTTTTCCCTCATGAACCACAACAAGGTGAGGTGCAGAACACACATGGATGTACATCACCTGACAACTGCTTAAACAGAAAGAATTTGATATACGGTATGTGGCTGCTTCTCCCATCTACTGATGGTGATCCAATTTGTTGTTTAGGAGTACTCTTGTGTGCAACATGCTAGCTTTTGTTGAATTTTATAGGCCAATGTACTTACTCCTTGAAAATGTTTTTGGAATTCTGTGTCACAACCAGAAGACCACTTCAAGGAGGAATGGTATACAGTTTGCAGTTGTGAAGTTTATCCAACGTGCTCTAGCCTCCATTGGGTATGTTGGCCCTCTGTCTTTTATCTCATCATTGATACACTATCTAACAATTAATAGGTATCAATCCAAATTTGCTGTCCTTCAGGCTGCTCAGTATGGTGCACCTCAAGGTCGAAAGAGAGTAATTTTCTGGGGTGCACGCCATGATGTGTTGATGCCAGAATGGCCAATTCCAACACACTATTCACCAGTCACACTGATTCGTGTTATGCTGCCATCAGGCTCTGTTTTACCTCCTATTATACGAAACAAGTCTGAAGGTGGTTTAGATGATGATCGATCTGCACCATTGTATTTTGTCACTATCCATGAGGCAATTGGAGACTTGGTGGGTGTTTGTTGATGAATAATTTTTCCTCACACTGATACTATTGTCACTAGCCTTCTTTTGACTGGTTTGTACTTTTGCATATGTGAATCATCCATGGTTGACCTTGGTATCCAGGGTCAATCCACATGTCACCATCAAAGCTACTGCAGAGGATAAGAGGGAAGCTCGAGAGCGCAAGAATGTCTTGAAGATCCCAACCTTTTGCCCTCTTGAAGTTTCCAAGCCTCCTTATGTTGGCTTCTCACAGCCATGCAAATACACTTCTGAACCATTGACAAGATATCAAAAATGGATTCGTCAAGGTCAAGATGGAAACCCCAATCAAGACTTGAAATATCATTATACAAGGCGATGGGGTCACAATGTAGCAGAACGGTAAGTAATTGATGCTTATATGTTGCACTAATCATTGCTCAACTTTCCAGTGTCTGTGCTGTACCACTTGTTCCTGGAGCAAACCAATTCAGTGAGTAGATTGTATATTGTGAAGAAAATGTCCACTCAAATACCCTCTAGGTCTGCCAGCACAACTGCGGATGGAACTCACAAGGCAAAAACAGGCAGAGAAAAAATATGCATGTATGTATGAAATGTTTTGTCATACTTCTGCTTGATTTTCTCGCAGCTCTTTACAAGCGCCTAGATGCTGACCATGTGTTTGCAACTGCATTGACCACTGTTGCACCAAACAACAAGGGTGGTGCAGTCCTTCACCCATCAGTGAGTGCTATACTTATTGGGAGAAGAAGACTGATGATATGATAAACTCTTAGCAAAAACGGATTCTCAGTGTTCGAGAGTGTGCTCGGGCCCAGGGATTCCCTGACTACTACGAATTCTTGTCTGCCAATGATGACCCCAGGAAGACTGTGGCAGATGTATGTGTTTTATTTGTGCATCCTACCACATATCAT
>JBBPLP010000045.1:0-81263 GCA_038089875.1 Fistulinella prunicolor | reverse complement strand
GTAACGTTGCTTGGTTGCATGCGACCTTTACAGAGCCGTTTCTAGTCGTGCACGGGAACGGTCCCCCAAGACGCCACCCACACGAATATCCTCCGCGGAACACGACGGCTCTGGGCCCATGGTGCGCTTTGCCTTTGAGTAATGCTGAGTTGATAGTTGCAAAGCGTAGACCATCCAGAAGAGCAAGTACCTGT
This sequence comes from Fistulinella prunicolor, assembly GCA_038089875.1. Classification (NCBI taxonomy): domain Eukaryota; kingdom Fungi; phylum Basidiomycota; class Agaricomycetes; order Boletales; family Boletaceae; genus Fistulinella; species Fistulinella prunicolor. The sequence continues at coordinate 81,069 of JBBPLP010000045.1, read as the reverse complement.
CGTAACGGCTCTATGGTCATCGAATATCCTGAACATTTGCGCCATCGTGGTCGTCTTGCGTACCAAGGCCAAAACAGCGCAATAGGACAGGTCAGAGTCGCAATAAAGCCATTTTCCGGCCCTCTCATCGTCTACATTTAATCAAGGTACAGTGATTCCACACCTCGAAGGACATCACATGCGTCACAGAAGTTCTGAACCTGCGACGAGCCAATGGTTACGTTCAAAGGCGTCAAAGCATCGAGCGTCCATCCTTCATTTCCGATAATTATACTCCAAGCTCATATACCGTTCATATTCCCCTCACCGCGGACAAACGGACACGTTTTTTGGTAACAAAAGAAAGACGTATCCACAATCCCACTGCTCGTCCACACGGAGAGTGTTCGATGGTCAATCCTTCGGTATAAATAATCTCTTCAGTCGAGGTAGGTGAAGAAAACACCGAATTATACATCCTCTGATCCAATATTCGCAATGCAGGCTGCTAGCTACCCTCCCGAGTTGATGGCTGCATTCAAAGGTGAGTTTCCTCGATCTCTCCTTTTCCATTTAATCCCCTTGACGCTTCCCGTGTGCCCCCCCCTCTCCGTCACAGGCTACGCCACAAGTCTTGGTCCCGCTCCCAGGCCGGAATACAAGATTTTACACTCGTCTGTCCAAGTACCCCAGGGCTACCTACCGATCAAGATCGCGCAATTCTACCGAGGCGAACGGACCGCGGGCGGCAGCAGACTCCACCACTGGGCCATCTTCATCCCTACCTCAACGCGGCGCGGCGTCGGCAACTTTTATGAAATCGGAGGTAGTCTGCAAGACGGCTACTTCACCCAACACGTCGTCCACAACCGACACGGCAAGTGGGACCACGAACGGGGCAGTCACATCGTCGGGTATGTCGCACCGAATTACCTGGGGACGCTCGAGACGCATTTCTCCCTCGTGGCGGTCAAGCAAGGACGACCGGACTGGAATTGCCAAACTTGGGTGGTCGACGCGTTCAAGGGACTCAATCACGCCCAGATGTACGTGGTTCAAATGGACTATGGCCAGTGGGTGCAACAGATGCAGATTGTTGAAGAGGCTTGGAACGTCGGGGACGCCTAACTTGTTGTCTTCTCGCGCGCGTCGAAGGTGTACGAATAAACAAGAACACAACAAGAACTTGAGATGTAGCATCATCGACTCCAGAAGAGGCGAGACATTCAATATATTTGTAGTATGAAATCATCTATCAATTTTATTATGCTTTCCTTTCTTTCAACCTTCGTATCTCTATGTGTTGAGTTCTGGATGAAGCTGGTGGTGTTGCTCGGGTTCAATGCAAGCGAACTTTTTATGTGGACAGGTCCACTGAGTAACTGACGCTTCGCTCGTGTTGAGCTTGTAAACTTTCTCTGCTAGAATAATATTCTCGTCATGCTTCTTTTCAAGGTAATGTATCGTTTTCCGAGACCGTCGATCGAACTGTTTTTGGGTAGATCCTGTGTAGTGGCGGTAATGATGGCATTTCGGGTTTTCACGCGACAAGTCTCACTAGTCAAGTTCCGCTGCACACAACTGATGGTCTTAAGCTAAAAATAAAGAGAACATACTTAAGAACGTAAAAGAGAGAGAGGCACGAAACCTCCACCACAGAGAAAAATAAAAAGATAGGGTAATCTATCTCCACCCACCTTGCCGACGACCGTGCCACTAGGCCCGGCTCTCGGCCGCAGCCGGCGACTCCAAATCCTTTCCGGCTACTGGCAACGCCAGATCTTGAATTATCAAAATCGTACCTTCCAGGCTGCGTCGACGTGTCGACGGACTTGTCCGCATCGTCCCTAAACTCGCTCGGCGCCCGTGCCCGCCCTGGAACGGCATCTTACTTGGTGACAGTGTGGGTCACGGTGCTCGGCGTCGACGGCTGCTCACACTCGAGTTGCTCTGCGAGGATGCAGGTGAGGCAGACGATAGGGTTGCCTCCGAAATGATCTCCTCGACGGAGCACGGGGTGGATAGGGAGAGGGCGGTTGCCGAGGGTGACTCGGGGAGGGATTGAGAGTGCGCGTGTTGAGCGAGGAACTTGGTCTTAAGTACTCTACTAACCGTCACATTCGATCTCAATAATGAAGATACTCCTGCCAAGTTCCTCACTACTCACCGCACCTTCGTGAAAATGTTCGTTCCCTTAACCAATTCAACCAAGGTAGAATTGCAAGCATATCTCATGCGCAGAGGCAAAACAGGATGTTGTTTGCGGTGCCAGCTTCGTTTTTCCACTGGCGAGAACTTTTTCGAGCTCGGCGGCACCCCTTTTACTAATGCCATTAGGCTCAAGCGTGAGGTCGAGTCTGTATTCAATCTGCCCGAGATTCCGATCATGCAAACCCTCAAGCACCCCATTGTCTCCAACCTGTACGTGGACTCCTTTCGTTCTGAGCGAAGGATACGGTCTTATTGTCCTTCTCAGTTTAACCGGCGACAATACCGTCTTTATGGTACGCCCCAGTGCCGGCGAAGTCCTCGTCTTCGCCAACCTCGCTGGTACCTCCATTACGAGCGACCCATTTATGCCTGTCGTGTGTGGTGTTTTGAGCCTAGGCATCGGGTTCTTCAGTTCCATGGACGAGTGTCAAGTAGTCCCGGTCTCGCGGTCTTTATTCCATCGTTGGATACTCTGAATATGGCGTCGTTTCCTTCGAGCTTTGCCAAGCGCTTCAACACCATGGGCGACGAAGTCAAGTTCATAGGTCTCATCAACATCCTCCTCACATCGCGGAACGGATGCTCGATCTCATTTCCTTGGTCTCGTGCGCAAGCAAGGTGCTAATAACCTAATACCAGCATTAAGGTTTCTCAGGTGCCTCGGCGTGTGGAAGCTATCCCCTCTAGGTACCTCAGTGACGTGCTGATCGAGTGCGGTAAGACATACGAACTAAGACGCTCAGTCTGTGAGTCCCATCGTCCTGCCCGTCTTTTTTTCTCTCTTGAAGCCATGCTGGCTCGCGTGGTTCGATTTCTAGCGCCACTCTATGTTTTTAACAGGCGGCCGAAGCATTGAGCAGAATTCGGCCATGGCGTGCCTTCAGAGACGCCCCGAGCTACACTGCACACTTACAGACAAGTTTGCCCGCTCTGTTTCCTCCAAAATCTATCTCGAGACGCTTGGCCTCTGAAACAAGCTTGACTTCCACCATCATTCGATCGTGGTTGAGGAGTCTAACATACGTAAGGGCGGGTATTCTTAACCATCTATTCGGACATTCTTGTGATCATGATGCATTATGCCCATACCGATTGACGGGGTTAGTATGCAGCGGCTGGAGGCCTTAGTTTTCCATTTCCAATATTTGTGGCACATTACTGGCTTAATGCTTTACCACAATGTCTTTCTCGACCTCAAACTTTCTGTCTGATCCGGGTCACTAAAAATACATTGAATATTTGAACGAGTCCTTGTCTTCTGTCTACTGCCTTGGATCATCTTGGGCATCCATTTGATTCCGTCTACTCCATGTTTGTTCTGATTTCTATGTGGCACTCATTGACCTCCTGTCAGCTACCCTGCCTGTAGCCATGCTATTCCCTCAGGCATGGAGGCTATAGAAAGACTGGTAATGCTTTTAGAAGGCGGTAATTAGAATTAAAACATAAGACGACGTACCCAATTGCGGTGTTGAATCGTGGAAGATCCTGCAGATCTCTGGCAATATCCCTGGTCCACTCTGGTGCTTCCCTCATGCCCGAGGAGAATAAACAAAGGAAATGGGAGCGTCGCGTGAAAAATCTGCTGTCATCGGTGTTAACGGTACCGCCGTAGACATCGTGTGTCCCATCAAAAATGGCAGTGGCAAACCCGTAGCAGGAAGCGTTGAAGACACTATACGCGAGCCGTCTCTCAGAGGCGCGTAGGACGAGATATAATACAGCTGCGAGAGGAGGGGCTACGTTGTGTTCCGTCCACTGAATGCTGCGGAGCTGTACGACATCGGACTCCTGTGCTGCATTCGGGTCCAGGACAGTAACGCTATCCTGGCCCATGTGACGGCAGATACGGACATGGGCAGGGACCGCATGTTCATTTGTCGAGTCGACTACTTGTAAAGTAATGAACTCTTGTTGAAAGGTGGGGAGAGCTGGCCGTCGCTTGTGGTGTGAAAGCAATACGACCTTGTAGTTCCCTTGCTGGTCGTGCTGTTGGACCAGACGACACCAAGGCCTCGGTTGAAGAGCCTGGTTCACGAGGTTGGCTAGAGTGGCCTGCATGGGGGATTTGAAGGCGACATGTTTATCAGAGAATGGCGGGATGAAGGCAGAAATGTAGAAATCCATTGTTAAATGGTTTCGCGCACAAGGAAGCTTACTGGATTAATGCTGCTCGTTTGCATACGCTCTCCTGCAAGTGTGATGACGTCAGTGACTGTACCCAGTTGCAACATCCGAAGTCCGACTTGTCCAGTTCCTCATCTACTAGCAAAGACCCTGACAAAGCAGTATAACATATGCGCCATCCAACATTTCACTTGAACTTCAGTTCATCCAAGCTTGGAGTCGGCTCTCAGGAAACCTTAAAGCCAAGGAATTTCTAGTAGAAACTGGTCCTCCCGCGCACGCAAAGTTTTGTGCTTACTACCTAACAAACTAGTCTCGGTCGTAAATGGGCTCGCCGCCAGCAGCCTGCTGCTCGCTAGCCTCAAACAACGGTTGGTGACACGACATTCCATTTTCTGATGAATCTTCAAGTTGAAAATGCGTCGCAAAAGTGACGCAGCACACTCTTCTGAATAGCGCAACTATGTTTTTGGCTTACCATCAGTTTCATGATTGGCCGCAGCCCTAGTAGACATCATATGTGAGGTCTAACAACGGTGAATACCTTCCAGAGATAGTAGTGTTGCTTGGTTGCATACAACCTTTACGGAACCGTTTCTAGTCATGCACGAGAACCGACCTCCCAGACGTCACCCACACGAACGTCCTCCGCGGAACATGACGACTCTGGACCTTGTCTAGGGGTTCTGGCCCGTTCCATTTGATGGTGTGCTTTGGCTTCGAATAATTCCGGACTGATGGTTTTAAAGCGTAGACTATCCAGAAGGGCAGGTACCTGTCGTGACGGTTCTATAGTCATCGAACATCCTGGACATTTGCGCCATCATAGCTATCCTGCGTACCAAGGCAAGGGCATCCCAATAGGATGGGTCAGAATCATAATAAACTATTTCCCGGACCTCTCACCGTCTACATTGTAATTAGGGTCCAATGGTTCCACACCTCGAAAAACATTACACGCGTCGCAGAAGTTCTGAGCCTGCGACGAGCCAATTTTTTCGTTCAAAGGCGTCAAAGCATCGAGCATCCATCCTTTATTATATGCCGAGCTCATCTGCCGTTCATCTTCCCCTCACCGCGGACAAATCGACACGTCCTCTGGTAACAAAAGAAAGACATCCATAATCTCACTGCTCATCCACACGGAGAGTGTTCGATGGTCAATCATTCGGTATAAATGACCCCTTCTGTCGGGGCAGTTGAAGAAACCATCAAATTCTACATCCTCTAATTCAATATTCGCAATGCAAGCTACAGGCTACCTCCCGAGTTGATGGCTGCCTTCAAAGGTAAGCCCTCCTTTACCATTTCATTTCCTTGACGATTCCCGTGTGCCCCCCCTCCCCGTCACAGGCTACGCCGCAAGTCTTTGTCCCGCTCCCAAACCGGAATACAAGGTTTTACACTCGTCTGCACAACTACCCAGGGCTACCTACCGATCAAGATCGCTCAGTTCTACCGAGGCGAACGGACCATGGGCGGCAGCAGACTTCACCACTGGGCCATCTTTCATACCCACCTCAACCCGGCGCGGCGTCGGCAACTTTACGAGATCGGGGGTAGTCTGCAGGACAGCTACGTCACCCAACCCATCGTCCACAACCGACACGGCAAGTGGGACCACGGACGGGGCAGTTACGTCGTCGGGTCTGTGGCACCGAATTACCTGGGGACGCTCGAGACGCATTTCTCGCTATAGTTAATGGGTGCAGCAAATACAGATTGTCGAAGAGGCTTGGAACGCCGGGGTGGCCCAACTTGATATCTTTTCGCGCGCGTCGAAGGTGTGCGAATAAACAAGAACGTAACAAGAAATGTAACATCATCGACTTCAGAACAGGCTAGACATTCAATGCATTTGTAGTACAAAAACATCCATCAATTTTATTATGCTTTTCTTTTTTTCAGCCTTCGTATTTCTATGTGTGATGAAGCGGGTGGTGTTGCCCGGGTCCAGTGCGAGCGAACTCTTTATGTGCACGGATCTACTAGGTAACTGACGTGAATTCGTTCGTACTGAGCTGGCCAGCTTTCCCTGCTAGAGCACCATTCTCATCATACTTCTTTAGAAAGTAATGTATCGTCTTCCAAAGCCGTCGATCGACCTGCTTTTGGATAGCGGTCTTCTGCCAATCAATTGTAATCTCATGGTGGCGGTGTGGCATTCCGCGTCTTCGCGCGACAAGTCTCGGTCAAGTTCTGCTGCACACAACTGATAGATTATCATGGTCCGAAGCTAAAAGTAAAAGAGAACAGAAAGAACGTCAAAGAGAGAGAAACGAAACCTCCATCACAGAAAAAATAAAAAAGTAGGGTACTCTATCTCCACCCACCTTGCCGACGACGATGCCTAACCAGAACCTTGCGCGTTCCCACTCTCGGCCGCAGCCGACTCCAAATCCTTCCCGTCCAACGCCTCTTGAATCATCGAAATCGTACTCTCCAGGCTGCGTCGACGTGTCGACGGACTTGTCCGCGTCGTCCCCAAACTCGCCTGACGCCCGTGTCTGCCCCGGAATGGTACCTTACTTGGCGACGACGTAGGCGAGGTCGGTGTCGACGGCCCACCCATGCTTGAGTTGCTCTGCGAGGATGCAAGCGAGGCAGACGATAGGGCCGCTTCGATGGTCGCCTCGATAGAGCCCGAGGTGGATAGGGAGAGGTCGGCTGCCGAGGGTGACTCGGGGAGAGATTGAGAGTGCGCGTGTTGAGCGAGGAAGGCCTTGGCTTCTTCGGCGTCAAAGAGGTCAGGAGGGAGGCGCTCGTTTTCAACGTCACATTTCCGTCTGGACGAGGTTGTGCATGAGCCTTGGGAAGAGAAAAAGTAGAATACGAAGCGGACGTACGCGTCTTCGAATCCTGAAATGGCATCCTTGATGCCCTCTGTACCCAATGCTAGTGATCCATATGGCAACTTGGCAGATCCAGTTATGCTCTTCAACTCTCCCACCTTCTCTGACTCTTCTCTGTTAAATTAGACACGGATGAGTCTTCCCACAGGAGAATTATGGCATGTGAAAGAATGCTACCAACCGAAGAAGTGCAAAGACGCGTGCCATACGCCCGACAGCAAGAATTTTGTTTTTGATAACCTTTCTCCGTTCAACGGAATCATCGGCATGCGTTGGTGGCGGCAGAACTTCTTCGTCAGACTCCTCTAATTCTTCTTTGCTACAGGTATTAAGGACTGCGACAAGCATGTCCGTGACTGTCAAAAGATCAATACCCATCCATAGACAACGAACCAAAGTAACGCACTTTTCTCCCCGACGAACGGCAAACTCCATGTAAACACATCCATAAAGTTGGGTAGCCAATACGGGTGAGGTGTACAATTAAATTGTCGGATATTCATCACGTTGCTCTCATATTTGAGAACAGCAGCTTTGTTGTTGTAAACGTCGAGATAGTTGGGTGCAGAGAAGATGGTCATCACAGAGGGGAATCCAGTCGTCTTGGTCTTGCGGTACATCCGATACCTGATAGGTTCCAGAGATGGATAACGGCGGAAATGAACTTGTATGAATGGACCCACCCTGCATCTTGAGCCTCGTGTGCACGAATGATAGAAAGGAGGTTATTACGTTCTAGGAATTGACAGGCAGCCTGATACCTGTCAACGGGATGAGCAAACCCTGCCGCCTTCAGAAGGTAAAACGCACGTAAAAAAGTATGAGCATCCTCGCACGTGGTTATGTACAAAACTCTCGTTTATTTTTTCCTGCCCAAAATCTTCGACGGGATCTGACCACAGAATATCACACATCAGCCCGTGTGTAGGCGGCTCCCGGAATCGGTCAATCTAGGGCATATTTGAGGTGCATATCACAGGCAACAACAGGAAGGAACATACTGAGCGGATATCATCCATCGTGTTCAGCTCGGGTGATAGCCCACCATGTATGCATAGGAATTGCTTGTTCATGATGGCGGCGAGTGGTAGTGCACAGAACGACTCCATGCAGGCATCGTAAATGCGCTCAGAATACTTATGCTTGCCTAGTTCGTACGACTGTTAGTGTTCGCCTCGAAATAACGAAGGAGAGAAAAGACTGACACTCGAGCTTGAATGTAAAGTAATCCGTTAGATGGCGGCACTCGTGGTTTCCACGAAGCAGGAAAAGAGTGTCCGGATACCATATTTTCAATGACCACAAATACAGCACACACTGTCCACGAGGTAGTCAGGGTCTTATAGAGGGTGAGCAAGAAAGGACAACAAGGATCCACCTCGATGCTAAAGTAGCCTCTGTCGACGTAGTCTCCGAGGAACAGGTATCTCGTGTCAGCAGGGCTTCCGCCGACTTCAAAGAGTTTCATCAGGTCATACTAGCGCAATGCCGTGGGGCATCGGTCAATTCACAGCGCCGAATAAACAGGACCCGCCCACGCACATATTGCCCATGGATATCACCACAGACTGCGACGACGACGATAATCAGTACAACAGCACAAGCAAGGACGGGACCGATAATGGGACCGACCTGTGATCGGGGCATCGACCTGGAGGACGTTGGGCTCCAGCCGGAGAAGAGCTGTCGCTTTTTCGATGATCCATATCGCATGGTCCTCACTTATCCGTCCTTCTCTATAAAAGTGATTTTTGAGGAAGGCGATGTCCGGTTTTGATGGATCGTGTTTTGAGAAAAATTGAGCGTCTGTGGGGATGTTCATCGCTGGCGCTTGCACCTGGGACGGTCAATGTCAACGGCGGGGAGCATTACTGCGGACGAGTCGTACATCTTTGATTACCCGCTCTTGGGTGCTTATAACGTTGCCATCATCGAGGACGTGCTGGGTAAAGTCAATATTGGATGGTCGTCGGCGATGTTCTATCTGCTCGATGGCCTTCTCGACGTGGGCTTGAGTGATGGGCATGGTCTCTGGACGACTTGGATGGTGTGCTCAATGTTGGGACGGCGAGCACGAATGAAGGGTACAAATGAAAGATGCTCTGCGTAAATGGACGGCAGCACGGGCGGGGTTCAAATGACGGCTCACTTGGCGAGCGTATCCACGGGCGTCGGCAAACGGTTTCTTTACATGGTTACATTAACGGATACAGAACTGGCTCGGTCTGTCTATCATGAACCAAAGTACGCGCTCAGAACATGATTCGCGACGTTGAACCCAAGTAGTGATACGACATAACTGGCAAACAGCGGCAACAATGGGGCAAGAAGGATCTCTGCACGTATCAAAAATGGCAAGGCTATTGTCATTCACAGATTAATCGGTGCGGCACGTTGAGACGATAAGATGAGCTCACCGCTCAGTCCGAGGTACACCCCATAGATGTATTGAGCGAATCTGCGCCAAAGTTAGAGTCACGAGTGTGCATCGACGAAGAAAGATATTACCCTGCAAGGTAGAGCGTATTTCCGACCAGGAGACAAACCCACTTGTCCTTTGTGATGATGGGAAGCATAATTAGTTGTGCGATATATAGAGTGAGATAAAAGGGGAAGAAGGAATTTGTGTGGACGTCAAAGGCATATGCCCATTCGACCGACGAATCAGCTGGAGAGGAATGAGAGGAAGGCGACAAGAGAACATTGTTGGCGAAGAGGCTAGTAGGAGTCAGATCAGTCAAAATCGAAACTCGGAGAAAGGTGCCTACCGAAGCAAAGTAGCGGCCATCACGCCAACGAAAAGAAAATCTCGCAGAATCATGATGAATGCCAGTTTCACTGCGTCCATGAAGGTGTAAGAATACACCATAGACCATCCCATGGCTGCCACTGTGGAAAAACGATGGGATACTGAGGAGGGAGGACAGCAAGCGATACATACCGAAAAGGCAGCCAAAGAGGAGAATGAGTATGGCCGGATCATCTCTCGCCCAGGTGTTCTTTGTCTCTGCAAACGCGGTCGTACCCAGGGCTGGCCAGGTAATTGGCACTCACGTTTGTGGTAATATACGTTGCGATACCTGGGTTGTGGTCAATGGCGCGTATTGCTGTGACTCAGGACGGCTCACACTCTTTTGGGGGCGAGGCATAAATATGACAATTGCCATAGGGCAAGTTCGAAATCCTAGACGAACATGAGCGCAAATGGACCAGATTTCTGCGGTAGGCTGCGCACCATCTGCTGGAATCGGTGCAGTCTGCGAAATATGAGCGGAACGCGACTCGACAGCGAGGCATTGGCGGGTGTTGGCAGGGGATGACTTGGATAGGCGGGGGATGTCAGCGGTAGGATGGCCATGTCTGCATAGAGAGCCGTCTACCCGTAGAGAATAACGGCACACCCTCGGCATTGTGTCGGAGATTTGATTTTAATCGGCGCGTTTTTTTCTTCCCATAGCGTCTCCTTGTCGCTTCGCCCATTTCCAGACAACGACCGCCATGACAGAAGAAACTGAAGTCCTCGACTGGGGACACGAAGAAGAGGACGGCGTTGCTGCGCACGGCAGCGACAAGCGCGCCTTCTCTATGGACGACGCAGAAGACGCCGTCTCGCTCGGTGGCGACGAGGAAGACGAGTTTTTGACTTACCAGTCTCGCGTTCCACAGGATGTCTATCGCGGTCATTCGCCTCCAAAGAGTGCCCGCCAGTCAAGACGTGACCCTTCAAGGGGTCATGGCGATTCCCCATTCCCACACCACTCACAAGAGCAACACACTGAACTCACAGGATCCAGCGACCAGTCTCCGTTGCCTGGTCGTGCTCACACACTTGGAGCGCTGGTACACGCTTTACCACCCAAGCCGGTCGTCTCTAGTGTGCCGTTCGTCCATCCTTCTCACCCGTCTATCATTGAAGCTACAGCGATGGCTAGTCGTGGCGACCGTGACAAGAGGAATGGCGCGGTCTCAAAACCTAACGTTTATGATCACGACGACTCGCTGCCACACGGCTGGGAGGTCAAATATCCAAGAAATGGTCGTGGTGTTTACTATTATAACATCCACACCCAAGAGTCAACTTGGACTCGCCCTACTGCCCCTACTATCACTCGCGAAAAACGCAGCGAACGGTTGGATCGTCGTGATGACTCTCATGATAAATATGGTGATCGCTACTATCGTCCTGGAGAGACTGGTCGGCGGGAAGAGCGACCCGTTCCATCGGCTCAACTCATCGATTCCTACGTTCCAGATTCATACACTCCCAACCAGAGGAACAGTCGGCCTTCGCCCCCTCCCCCTCGGGCAAGAGAGAGGGAACCCACACCGTCGCCTCGTCGACCTCAGTCTCCAGACGCCTCTCATGGTGAACGTGAAAGTGCCCACCGTGAAGCTCCTTCAGCTGCACTGTCTGCTCGAGATCGCGTCTGGGTTGCACGTGACACTGCGCCACATGAGCGTCAGAGGGAACATAGACAACCCGACGATCCCCCGCCTTCTGAAACCGAACATCGCAATCTACCACGGGTCACAGAAAGGTCATCGACTCTAAGTACGTTGTCCGCCTCCTCCCCTCCCCCCACCTCTCGTACTCGGTGTGTTTGCTCCTCCCGAGGTGGAGGACGGAGCATCTCGCAGACGTCTTGCGAAGCCTTGGGAGTCGAGCTTCGCCATACGAACCCTTGTTCCTTTTTGTTCGACTTCCTCGCATGGACACACGGACGCTCATCATGGATCACTGTCTTCTCCCCTTTTTCCATTTACCTTCTCTTTGTATCCCCTTTTGCATGTCCCCTCCCCTCTTTATTCTTTAGGGCCAAGGTCACCCGCCTCCTACGCTCGTGGCTCTCAGGAGTCCACCAACACTATCCCACATGCCTCAGCCAAGCCAACTCACCCGGTTTCGGAAGCACCGCCGTCTGGAAGAAAGAGTCGTTTTGCGCAAGCTGATGATCCTGTCCAGCATCGCCGTCGACAATCTGACTCACGCGACCTGGACATGCGGCGAACCCGTACAGATGACGTCTCCTACAGTGCTCGCTATGTTGACGACCTTCCAAGTTCGCGTTCAATGCCCTATGTACGCAGGGACGACGACACTCCCACCCATCCTGCGTCGGATGCACAACGTACGTCTTTGAGCCATCCTGTACAACATCCATCCTCATGTCAACGTCGACTCGTGTATATGCGCCTTTGCTTCTTTCGTTCTGCTTCCACCTTCGATATCCAGGATTGGGAACAAGGAAAAGATCACCTTTACCTCTTCAGGACGTGTCTCGTTCAGGTGCAGGGCCGGCTCCTGCTCGACGTGATGGTAATCTTTCCAGACCTGCTAGCCCAGTTCCGGCACCTGTAGCTGAGAATCGGCATACAAGTCGGGTCATTTCTGATGATACGTTACGTGACTCGGCTCGACGTAGTCCTTCTCCACCGTCATCTCAACCTGGTCCTCCCGATCGCGGTGATCGCGACCGGGGCCGTTCTCGCTGGTCCAAACCGCATGGAAGCGGACCCTCGCAAGCGGATCCACATATTGCGCATGAATCCTCAAGAAGCCGTGTTCATGATGTAGCAATGGATGTTGATCACGCCTCTCCGCTTAGGTCATCTGATCCGCCAACAAAACATATTCCTCCGAGGCGACTAGCTTTGCAAGATGAGGTACCAAGATATCCGAGAGCAATGCTGAATTCCGAGAATGACGGCCCATCAAGAGGTATATTTATCACTCTTCTATGCGTGTACTATGACTGACAAACCCTATTTTCATGTACGACAGGTACTCGTGAAGCTCGGGATGGAGTCGACTCAAGGTATCGTTCCGCGGTTGATGACTCCTCTCGTTTTGGTTCGAGAGACCGACTGGGGATGGATCGTCATCCCGTAGATCAAACGATTTCTCAAGCGAGTCTTGCCTCAATTCCCCGCGGATAACACTTGACTAAAGCGCCACCTCTATCCACAGAAGGAACCAATTCGGAGTGTAGAGACAAGACCTCCCACTTCTGGATCCAACATCAAACTATCTGGCACAAACAATATACCAATCGGCGGCAGGAACAAGTTTGCAGGCAATCCCCCACCTCCCCCTGTACCACCGAATAGTCGTCGCGCTCCTGCCACGCCGTCTGGAAGCAATGGCGAACCTGTTGCCCCAAGGCGAGACCGCATTAGCAAGGAGTATGAACGGCCTGTAAGTTTGTCTGGTATGTCGCTATAGTTATCTCATTCATAATTACAGCCACATCTCGATGATACCACTGTTGGCCGAGGTACGCCAACAGAGCCAGCCAAACGCGAAGAAGTTCGCCGATCTCCTGTAAGCCCCTTATGTCACATTGATGGCTGCTTAGTTGACATGTCTTGTGATTAGTCAAATAACCCGCGCGCTTTGCCTCAGGCTGAGCCGGGTCCCCTACCAACTCGTCCGTCGCGGGCTACTTTGGGAATTGTGGGTACTTCTATATTCAAGAACTGGTGGTTTCTTTAACTCTGGTTTCTTTTTCAAAGTCTCGATTCGGGCCACCTCTTGCCAAGGAAAATATCGAGCCTGAACGACTGCATACGACTGTTTCTTCGGAGAGCCTTCCTTCTGACCAACCTCCTGAAGGTTCCTCTCGCGCCACGCCGCCGCCACCTTCCAGGGAGTCCTCGATGGGATCATTCAAAGATACAGCAGCGGTATCTATTCGTCCCCCTCATTTACCTGCTCGGCCTGCAAGTCCACCTCGCGAATATCGATATCGTTCGGGAGACCCTAACAAGTCATATCACCGCCCGAATGCCCAAAGCCCGGTCACCCGCGATCATCAGAATAATGAGATAATCGCAGAAGCGCCTGCACGCCCCAGGCCGTCCTCCCCTGCACCTCGGAAACGTACAATGGACAGTTATCCTTCCGACCCTCCGCCCCCGCCTGCGCGTCGCGACAATCGAGATGTGTACAATTCTGAGCGTCTCCGGACAAACTTCCGCGATCCCCAGGTTGACCATCTTGCATTACTCCCGCCCCCACCACCAGTCCAAGACGAAGATCGTGAACGTGCACCACCACCTATGCACCCGGAGCGCGCGCTCATGCTTCAGGCCAACGGCTTACCCCCACGGCCACCTAGTGCGCTCGGGCGAGCTAGGTCTGGAAGGGGACCAAAGCGAGACAGACGTGACGATCGCGATGAAGACCGTGCTGAACCGCTGCGGGGACGCCGTGGCTCAGCATCACCTGGTAACGGGCGTCGTCATCCTGAAGACGATCGCCCGGGAGGATATGGAGGAGGGGGGGGCACATCGTTACTGGATCGGTTGACATTGGATGAAGGGAGTCACGTCAACTCGTCTTCCCTGCGCGACCGTGTTCAGCTCCCGTCCAAGCGGGACAGGGAGGAGATGTTGGCTGACGAATTCACCTATGAGGTGGAGGGCGATGACTACGACGGATCAAAGAGGATGAGAAGGCGAGGGACCAAGATGCGCAAGGGTAGACACGAGGGATAGAAGAAAAAAGAGTTCCGTCCAGGTTCGTTTATGCGATGCGTTTCTTTCATTCTCGCGTTTGCACATCCTATGTCAGAGCCCGAGCTTCTTACAAGCATTCCTGTTTCTAGTCACAGCTCATTCTCTTATTCTATTAATTCGCTGTATTCGTTCTCATTTGGACAATTATGTCACGTACATACAATCCAAGTCTGCCATAGTACACGACGGTGGTGTTACCTCGTCTGAACGTTTGGCTTCGCAGGCAAATTCGGCGAACGCGTCGGGCTTCCAATGTTCCCGCACGAAATCCATGTCTTCCCTTGGCATCCACCATTCAAGGAAGAGAAAGAAGAGACAGTCGACGATGAGAATGATGGTGTAGATCAACCCCGCAAACGGACCCAGCGCCATCGTTCTGTGAGCAGCCACGCACGATTAGCCTCGCTTGATTTACACATATGTGGACGGAGCGAAAGTGACGGACCGTCGTACCCGCGTCTCGAAATCGATAGGCTCTGACCGCATGACGGTGTCGTACACCGCTTCCGTACGTTCGGCGACATGCATCCAGTCGTAGAATCGTTTCACGCGTGCATGGGCCTCGAGAGGGTCGCGAGTGCCTTGGATGACGATCTCGATGGCCTCGGAGAGGGCACGAAAGACGTCTTTGAGGTAGACGGGGAGCGATCAAAAGTGAGATTTAGAACCGTCCCTCTCCTAACAAATGACGCACCATCTTCATCCGGGTTCGCAAAGGAGATCATGTCTTCCGGGAGAATCTCTGGGACACCCCCGACGCGGGTGGAGACGACGTAGAGGCCTGTACAGGCGGCTTCGAGGATGGCGATGCCAAAGGACTCGGTGAGCGAGGTGTTGAGAAAGATGGAGCCACGGATGAGAACCTGGTCAGGAGGTGTCGGCGCCGAAAGAGGGAAAAATGGGGGTACACACTCACATCGCGCACGTCACGATGTCGAACGGGCCCGAGCAGTTCGATCCGGTCTTGAAGGAGATGGCGTTCGCGCGCTTGAAGCAAGTCGTTGAGTTTTGGGCCATCTCCACCTGATTAAGAAACCATCCAGGTGGGCGTCAGCTATCAGTGGGCCAGCGTTTGAGAACAAGACGCGCCTCCTTGACTCACCGACGATGAAATTGACGTTTGGAAATGCGGCACATATGCGGGGCGCAGTGGCAACGAGGAGGTCGATACCCTTGCGGTAGGCCAGGCGCGAAATGACGACGATGTTGACTAGAGTTGGTCGAGTGTCGTCGAGGTCGGGAGAGGGGATGCGGAGAGAGGGAACAAGTGGACGCACTGGTTTCCAGCGGTTGTGGTTGCGGTGATGGCGTGAACTGTTCAGCGACGAGCGCGTTCGGAATCGTGTATACACTCGATCGCACGACAGACACAGAAGGGTCGTCTTCCGAGGGCTCGAACAGTTGTCCACGAAGGACGGTATTTTCGCGTCTGTCATATGGTCAAACGTTGGGTTTTATGCAATGTCCACGCGTAACCTTTTCAATTTCATCAGACTTACCCCGTATGTGAGACGCAAATGACAGCGTCGACGTTTTTGAGCGCGGCTGCCAGGAGCTTGTTGGTCAGGATGCTCGCCGCGTCTTCGAAGCCGAACAAACTGTGGTCCGTAAACACCGTGCGGATGCCGAACAAGTGGGCATGCAGGATGCCTTCCTGACCCAGAGAGGACAAGCTCGCATGGGCATGGATCAAGTGGATATGTTCCCGAAGGACGATCGTCCGCAGGTACGGGAGGAACGTGAAATAGTTCGGCAACGTGGCGGACAAGGCGATGGTCACGAAGGGAATGTAGTACACTTTGAGGGAGGGCAGCAGCCACCGTACGCCGACGCGGTCTGGAGGGTGACTGTGGGTGATGACGATGACTTTGTGGCCTCGACGGATAAGGTTGGCGCTGAGCATGTAGATGTGGTTTTCTACCCCACCCACGTTAGGGTAGAAGAAGTCGGATATCATCCTACATGAAATGAGAGACAAGTCAACCGTGAATGTGTTGAACTCATACGCAATCGAAAGTGCCCCATCCTTCATTGCACAACGCTGACGACTTCCCGGTGCTTTGTAGGCCCAGCTGTCAGTGAAAGAAGTGGAGATGAGAACTAAAACGCTCAACTTACAAGAGCAGAGGCAAAAACTAGTTCAGCGGAGGATCGAACTCCGAACCTTCTGTGTGTGAGACAGAAATCATAACCATTAGACCACTGAACTGACACTATTCGTTTCGTTTTGACGATGCCAGCAAGTGCAGAGGCGTGGAAAAAGGGACTTCGATTGCACCCTGGGATGAGTATTTGTGGTCATCACACTATCCTAATAGCATCCTCCAAGGTTTCAACACCGCAGCGAGTCCTGACGATGATCTGATCAACACTATGAAGCATACAACCTCATCTCTACTATTATAGACCTAACAGCCTAACTTCTCACCCAGTCCTGTGTTGAATTGCCACCTAATGCGCTGATAAAGGCGTCTTCGCCTTGATACATTGACAGGTATCGCCGAGAACTGGCAGTCCTGGAGTCCAGTTCGAGACACCTTCCGGGATTTCCGGAGTCTGGTCTGGTCTACTAATATTTAGTGCTAAAATTCGAGAAGGGAGCTAGCTTCCGGGCCGAGGGGGACCAGTCCCTTCAAGATGTAAGTCGTCAGTACACGTACATGAGACGATTGACTCTGGTTGCAGGAGGGTGAGTCTGTACCGTTCAAAAGTGCGATTATAGCTGGTCTCTGCTGCACCGCGATGTCTACATATGCGTTATCTTCCAACGCCTCGAGTCGAATCGCCTTTGATTCATGTTGGGTCTTCAGCGCCCAGTTCAGAACATGACATGCATGTCAGTATGTGAATAAATATCCGAGTCACTCCCAATGGAGCGTTTGCAGTACACTGCTGGGCTGATAAAACATCGAAATGAGATACATGGATAGGCAAATCAGATACACCGCGTCCAACCACCAGATTTAAGAGCACCGCCATCTTCCATCATCTTTCCTCAATCAACCGGCACCTTTATTCGTCATCTTCGTCCGAGCTTAGCATGGGTTACCTCGGCACCGGTCAAGTCGAATGCCCTCCAATTCATCTGTTTCCTCCTCCACGGCCTGACTTTGGCTGGAGGTAGCATCCATGAGTTCGATAGCAGGCGCGGCAGCGTGCTGGCTGGAAATAGATTGTGATATTATGCCGAATCCGGTGTCAGCCCCCTGCCAGCGTCTACGTAGGTCGCGATCGTACAGCGCTCGCACCCCGATTATGAACCGAGGCATCATGATGAACAGGGCCATCGAACCAAACGGATACAAGAAGAGAATCGAAGCGCTGGTTATGGTAGTGTTGTCTACCGCAACGATGGTAGTGTAAAGTATGTTCCTAGATATGTCCTCTAGTGGTCAGTATTGTGGGCTGGCGAGTGGATGGCGACGAATGGAAACGAGAGCGGTGAAATCAAGACGCACGCGAGGAAATAAAGAATGCCTTCCCTCACGAGGAGTTGCATGTACCGATTGGGCTGCCACTGGTGCGTCGTTTTGTACATGTCGACTGACTGCTTCAATGTTTGCGCGACAGCGAGAACCAAAATTGCGGTGGCAAGAACAAATCGCAGAAGGGGAGCACACCAATGAATTACGGGCACCGTGACATCGTTACCGCCGCTGCAAAAAGAGAAATTGATGACTCGAGTAACTGTGACTGTAGGAGTGCCATCGCCCCTGTGTGAGATTGAGATGTCGCATACAATTCGGGCCGAGACACACCTGACAGGTGGGTGTTGGGATTGTCATAGATGCCCGCGAAAACAAGGGAGATTATCACCTGGGGGATGAAGATCAACAAGAGGCCGTAAAGTATCCTTTTGGATCGACTCCACATTGCATAGACACGCATGATCATAACCCCTATCGTTTAAAGCCATCGTTGGGTAAAATGAGAATCGGGGGGTTTAGTCACTCACAATCAGCAATGGGAAGAAATAATTGGTACTCCCAAGCTTGTGTCAGATCCAGTATGGCGCCTTTAGGATACTACTCCGATCGGGCGAAAAGTGATAAACTTATTTGCTTACAACTATGGAAGCATGATCAGCATTGCTCGAAACCTAAATTTGGGTGCATACGTCTACAAAAAAATATTATTATCGATCATGTGCAAAGTCCACATGAAGGACTGACCGTGCGAGGCCCTGGAATAAACGTACTACCACCTACGGGATGTCTTTGGTCAGGTATTACAAGTACCCTCAAGTTTCACTTTGAACATACCTAGGGCACTAAGGCTCCAGATGGATACGTGCACGTTAGCTTTTATTTTCATTTAGTGACCAGAATCTTACATAATTTGAGAAAGACCGATATAGCGCAACTGAGAAGGTGTCACTTTGCAATACGTGCGAGAGGGTTAATACACACGAAGATAAACGATGTAGAGATCGATGTCCAGGGTTTGCACTGTGGTACTGTCAGAGATACATACAATGCTCAGCTGGTCATCATTGTTGCTCTCTCACCCAAATATAGTCGATCTTTGAACTTATCAACTAACAAATAGAAATCAAAGAACCTAATAACACACCTCACTCGCAAAGGTGATGACTCCAGGAGTAAAATAACAAATAGACATTATGGACTGAGAGGATAGAGTGCAGAACGATATCTCACGATAGTCGTATGCAATAGTAGTGATCATGACGACTGCATTGGCCTGTAAGTTAATCATGTATTGGAGGGATGAGCGAACATACGGGATACATAATCATTCACCAGGAGAAGCGCCACAATAGACTGTAAGTCGGAGGACATCGCAAGTAGATGAGGGAGCGCACACGCGACGACAAAAAGATGGGGAGTGCGAGGCTACGAGTGGACCGGTAAACCACAGTCTTCTTGTAGTTATATATTCTCTCCGATATATCAATGATTTCTTTCGAGACTGATTTGGAGCCAAAGCCAATATGCGATATGCGGAGACTGAGACCCTGCATGATGGCGGTGCGAAAGAGTCTTCCGAGATGACATGAGTTCTACGCAGGTTGCACGATGACGTTTACAATGGAAGATTGGATTACGGAAGTTCACGTAGGCCAACACGTTCGAGATGTTATGGTGACTCAGAGAGGAAAGCCTTGATGCAGCAGACGAAATGATATTTGGAGGTGATTGGATTGGTACATCAATTCGTGAGATGTCTCGAACTATGAAAAAGAGTCGATGAAGGTTCACTAGGTTGGGTTGCAGAGAAACAGGATGACGGGGAATCGACAAATTTGTGAGCTAGTTTCGTCGCAGTGTGATATGCCGTTCGGCAGAGTAATCACGCGGGGGGGATTAAAGCGACCTGAACCCGGAGGATTTATCCACTGTGAGCATGGGACGCAGGGTGAGGCAGAGTGACCTTATCGCTGAGCACGTAGTGGTCTTCGATGAATGCAGCGTGTTGTACATGCGTCAAGCTCCGCTGACTAAGCATCCCACGCCCTGCACGTCCCCCCTTTTTCACGTTTTATCACGCCCATCTACAAACATTTTTTGACTTCAATGCTGTATTTATGTTGTTGCAGTGCGGAACATCTCAATCCGATAACGCCTGGCGTGTCAAGATCTGGAAAGAATTGGGCACTTAGCATTGTGGCTTATTTGGCTTGCTGGTTTGGATCATATCATGGTATTTGTAGTACGAACTCGTTTACTCCTACCGCCGATGGCGTATTGGTAAGTCCTCGTCCCTTCGACCTTCTGGCTGACTCTCGCTGAGATTGTTCTAGAACGACCGCGCATCATTCCACCCTACCTTTCATCCTCCGCATTCAGGCTTACCTCCATGAGGTCGTACACCAACTTCTGCTTCATGCAGTACATCCGACACACGGCCTTCTTTGGGGAAAACGATGGCCTCCGTACTGGTCTCGCTGAAACGTTCTGGTTTTATTCACAGAACTTGCCCACCGTCGCGCTCGTCTCTGCGTCGCATTGCTTCTCTCGTTTTCGACCGCGAATCCAGAATATGTTACTTTGATCGAAGCTGGCTTCAGTGGTCGCGATACGATCTTCTTCCGCACTTCTGATGACACGTTGACGGATTATGCCCGCGGTGTGTTGTTCGCCAATGTTTCATGGGCAGTATGGCACGCGCTCTTTCTCTTCATCAGCTGGTATGTCTACACTCATCTCACTTGCGTCTCTCTAACCTCTCGGCTATCTAGGATCAGCGTATGGATCTTGAACGGTCAAGGTTGTGCGGGACTCTGTGGTCCTCGTTTTAGGTGGAGGGAGAGGGTTATGAAAAGTCCCTGTCCATTTACAGTGATGCAAGCGTGGACGCTGATGCCCTTCCATGGAGCCGGAAAGCGTACACGCGTTTGTGCATCCAAGAGGTATTTGTCTCACCGTCAAGTCGCCTACGCTATGTCAGAGCATGGGGAAGAAGGACGAAGCACAGGGGGCAGAGTTGCCTGGTATATCGACCACGCCCACCTTTGAAGTTGAGCAGGTGTTGGCGGTAGTGGGCTTGCCCTCTGTTCCGCCGCCTGCGCGTTGAGGTGCGCTTTCGGAGGATTCTGGCCAAGGACAGGCCCGTGCTGGAACGATGCCTGCATTCCCATCCTCGCCTTCCCTGTGATATTCCCAGGGCGGGGGCTGATTCCTGCTCGAATACGTACCGACAGCGAGAATACCGATCACTTGCCGGCCGGATACGAATATTTCTTGAGCGAGGGACAGGACGAAAGACGAAGAAGTCGACGATGAGGAGGAAGAGCCCCAGATGATGGAGCAGCCCGAACCAGAGGGTCCCCACGAGGCAGCAGAGGACGAAGACAGCGTGGGTTACTGAGCGTCGTCCCGCAACCCGCGTTCGTTCAACGTGAGGAGTCGACGGCGACGTGGACGTGGACGCCGGAGTTCCCAATCGGGTTCTCGACCGCGGTCAAATTGGATCTCGTCAGGGTCCGGAGCCGAGTCTGCGGTATGCTCGCGTGCACAGTCATTCATTCAAAGCCTAGGGAACGCATTGCAGTCGTTGGTCGAGCTGGTCTGGTCGATACGTAGCCGGGCCAACTCGTCGATGGCACGCCTCGAGGAAGACATGATCTATACTTCTGATGAGCGATCGCGGTCCGGGAGCGCCTCACATGCTGGCAGCAGTCAGGAGAATTATATACATACATGTTTGGACAGCCAATGTTGTCGTCGATGTACGCGTGTCGTTCCAGGGCCTGCGTGTCATTCCCTCAAGCATCCCCATCTCGTCGCCATCCGAGGCAACAACGTCGCGACTAACAGCACGTCCTGAATCACGATCACGATCGTGTGAAGCGGGCGAGATTGGGAATCAGATACATCGTCCGACCATCAAAACCATGCAACAGCACCGCTCTCTTCCGCTGTCTTTCCTCAATCGATTGGCACCAGTGCTCCTCTGTCTTCGTTCAAACCCGGCTCACATCACCTCCTTGACGCTCCTCTAGTGTGCTCCTCTAGTCGAATGCCCTCCGATTCATCCGCTTCTTCCTCCACGATCTGACTTTGGCCAGGGGCAGCATCTGCGAGCTCGATAGCAGACACGGCAGCGCGTTGGCTGGAAATAGGTTGCGATATTACACCGAATCCGGTGTCAATCCCTTGCCAGCACCCACGGAGGTCGTGGTCATACAGCTCTCGCACCCCGATGCTGAACCGAGGCATCATGATGAATATAGTAGATTATGGTGCCTTTAAAATATTTATTCCTCGCTCTGGTGTGGTGAAAGCAATAGTTCGATTCGCTTACAACTATGGAAGCTCGGTCAGCACTGTTTTGAAACCTGAATTTGGGTGCAAAGTACACACTGCCACTACCCATCTACCAAAAAAAGTCATTGCCGATCACAAGCAAGCCTGCAAAAAATGACTTTATGTGAGGCTCAGGAACAAATGTACTACCAGTTATGGATGAATCTTTCGCCACATGAATGGTTATCTGGTTGCATTTTGAACGTACTGAGGGCATCAAGGATCCCAGGTGCACGCATTCATGTTAGCCTTCTAATTTGCTATCCATTCGGAAGCCCCAGACTTAGATAATGTTAGAAAGACCGACATAGCGCACCTAAGAAATGGTCACCTCGGAATATGCACGAGATTGTTGATACCCACTAAGATAAACATTGTAGGGATGCATGTCCAGCATTTGCGCTGTCATACTGTCAGGGACACAGTGCTTCGCTGGTCATCCGAGTTGCTTTCTTACCCAAACGTAGTCGATCTTTGAACTTGTCAACTGACGAATAGAAATTAGAGAACCAGTTTGTAAATAACACACCTCTCTCAGAAAGGCGATGACTCCAGACATCAAATCAAAGTGATCATTATGGACTGAGAGAATAGGGTACAAAAGATAATCATATGCGATAGTAGTGAGCATAACAACTGCAACAGTCTGCAAGGTCGATCATGTGCTGGAGGGATGAGCAAGCATACGGAATAAGTAATCATTGACCTGGAGAAATTCCAAGGCAGGCTGTAGGTCAGAGGACATTGCAGAGGTACAGGAGGAAGCGCAACGCTGAACAACATGGCAGACGAAGAGTTAAGGAGTGAGGAGCTGCGAGCGGACCGGTGAAACCGTAGTTCCCGTGCAAGTATATCTCCCCAATAAATCAACACTTTCTTTCAAGGGGCCTGATTTGGAACCAAGGGCGATGTACGATCTTGCCATCACGCGATACAGGAAGGCTGCATGATCATGGGGTGGTGCGAACGGGTCCTCGTTGGCATGTAGATAACAAAACTTGCTGGAATTGTCAAGAAAGAAATAATAGATGACGAGAGTCAGCAATGCCTTATCGTTGTCGAGTCTCAATCAAGAACTCCGCATCTGACGAATTGCCCGCCAGCAGCCGCAGCGCCGAACAGGTAACCTACTTTGAAGTTGAGGTTAGAGATTCGTCTCCTAGAGTGACTTCCCTGTCCTCTGTACCTGTCCTAGGACCTAGGTGCGTTTACGTCGACTTCGAATTAGTTGCACTCAGTCGTATTCGGAATACGACTGAGTGTGAGTAATTCAAGATTGACCGTACTCTGTGTGCCGGACGCCTGGATAACTGTGCTGATGGTCACAATCTCAGTGAGTCACTACGAACGCACCAACTTGACTGATTGTAAAGCGGGCGTGAGTTGCACGCAGCAAAATTTTCAGTCTAACAATTAACAAACATCACGTGACAGGATCACCATCGAGTTCATTCTAATTTCATCCACTTTCGCTGCTTTGCTCGCTTGTGGCTCTTGTGACTGGTGGCCAGGAGTTCCCTTAAAGTCGGACTAAGACCGCGTGTATTTTCCTGATGACCTCTGTCCCAGGGCTTGGGTCAACAAGATATTGTTACCGTTTGTTTGAACAATATGGCCGCGGCTTCGAACATCAGTGACACTGAAAACGAGGTATGTAAATTGATTCAGCTTGCGGGCTGTGCTGAACAAGCACGTACGACATTCGAAGATTAGGATTTGGTCTATCTACTTCAACTGCCAGCCTTTTTACCATATTGCTATTAATCGTTGCAACACGTTTGCCTGGCCACTGGCACTGTGGCGGACGGCAAGAAAACGCCCATGGCAAACAACTGCGTCATACTCATTCACATACCCATGTTGAAGATGGCGAGATTCAGTTCCATGCGATATCAATGCGCACGAGTGCTAGGTGCAATGGACACGGCAGACTCATAAGATGATGGGTAAATCTCTCTTGCTGTACGAGTTGTTCAACCACTCATGGGCGGTAGCGCAACGCCTCTCACTGGCAACCTGGTCACAAGTTCGTATAAGGAACACAATCAAGACACTCTTGCAGACACTCAAAACTCAAGATGTAGTAGTACAATAGTCAAATCGCACGGAATTTTCCCTGTAAAGAAAGTACAGTTAGTGAGCGTATCCAGTGATATGATGATGCGTGTTTGAATGACGAACACGACAGACAGCATCGCAGAACTATTTTTTGTCGCTCGCCTTTGGAGCGTTCTGAGCCGCGTGTTCACGGCGATCTGCAGTGGATTGAGCGCGGGCCTTGAAATCTTGATTGGTGTTCGTCCTATCCTACAAAGGCTCAGTCGATGAACGTAGGGCCATCCGTACCAGCGCAGTACTCACTGCATGAGCCTGGATCCGTGACGCGTCTTCCTTGGTCATTTGGTTCTTGTTGGACATGTTGTGAGTGTGGAGATATATGTGATGGCTACCGGTGAACTGAACACAAGAAGGGTATGAGGAGATGTCGGAGCAAGCTAGGCATTATATACTGTGCAATCGGACATTACCGATGGTTTTCAGCCTGCGATCTTGTGCCGACAACAGTACAGGATGACGATGAAGACTCCGATGGTCAAAGAATGGCTGGAGAAGGCCAAACAAATTTCCGCCCACCGTACCCCAAATGGAGTCGAACGCGGGTCATCGAACGTCACATTTACGTTCAAACCGTGCTTGTGACGGACAGGAGATGTCTCCTGACGATTGAAGAACGGCTGGAGAAGGCAGAAATTGATTTAAATGCGTAAACCTCACCAGAAGAGTCGAACGCAGATCATTGGATGTACAGGATAAGTATAGATTTTTATTCCTACTCGCCTATCTCGTACGTTTCACTGCACTGAAAAATAATTCGTGAGACTTGGGGTGGGCGGTATCAGAACACCAGAGGGTCACATGCCAGGGGAGATGAACTCAATACTGGTGCATGCTCCAGACGTAGCGAAAGGGGCTGGTGGGGACAGCAAAATGGAGCAGGGCTCCCAAGAAAAGTAGGGGTACTGACCTTTTAGCAACGTTGGTGAGTGGGCAACACGAATTCATCTTCCAGTCGCTCGCCGTAGATGGCGGCAACACTTCCCGGACCTCACTTTGGTCTTTTCGCCACTAAATTCAGCTCGTTACATCATGAGCACCACCAGACTCGGTGATTCACGGCGATAATTGTTTGACAGTCAATGGCGACCATCATTTTAAGATACTCGTGTTGGCATATACTCTGTTGATAGAAAAGTGAGGTTATCATGGATCACTGTGAGACTAGCACGAAGCCAGTCTTTTGCATCCTCCGGATGGCGGTATAGCTTCCATCACTTAAGGCCACAACAAGAGGGTGGAATAGGGCAGTTAAGCCTTTAATTAGTATAACGCAATTGATCCCGATAAGAAATCCGTACTATCATATCCGAAGCGTCTGTGGGCCAAGTGCGGGATATCCCGTCAAACGTCAACACAACAGAAGTGCAATGTACGTACCAGGCTAGACCAGGCGATCAACGAGCGCTGGGATTGATCCGTGAGTGGTGGCAGGTGTCGTGACGTAGTAGCTGGTGGTCTTGTCATAAGTGGAAGTCGCAAAGTTCTTGGTAATATTTCTGTTATACTAGGCAGAGGAGTCCAGATCGGCCCTTCCGCCTTGCTTGGGACGGCTCTCCCGTAGTCACCTAGCCTAGTACAACACTAGCGACGAGCCTGGGTGACAGCCCGCCGGGCCGGCAAACAACTGAAGACAAGTTGGCACATGCACTAAAACTCTTGTGCCTTGCTGAGTGCGCGAGTATATATAAACAGGAAACCCTTTGAATTGTCGTTCGTTTCGCTATGCCAGCCTACGGTAATAATACACCGACCAGCTTCCCGTCAAGAGTTGCTAACCTGTTACTTTGCAAGTTAGCACTGCAACGTACATCCAACACACACACACACCTACCTACTGATTACAAGCCCTGTTGATCGCCAATTTCCCTTCAGATATTCTTTGTGAAACAATAGCCTATGTACAATCTTTAACCACGTTCTCATCCACAATCTCCCCTTCACCTTCGCCATTCGTATGTGCTGCACCAGCACGGGCTTGCCAGTGGGCGAACGAGAAACGCATGGCGATAAACGAAATGCTGCCTACCAGTGCGACTAGCTATAATGAAGAATAAAGCAAACGGGTAAGTCAAGTTACCGTCGTTGACTGAGATGCACATACCCCACAAAAGAGCCCGGGTACCCACCAGCGATAATTGCGCGTTAAAAGAGCGCCACAAATCGGGGGGCCTGCAGCAAAAAAATACAAGCACATCATCATGGTGCTTGTACCAACATTGCCTCCCACGGTTGACTCACCGATTAAGGACCCGATACCTTGGTTGGGTTAGACAAATCAGTCGACGATGAATCAAGATGATGTGAAGCGGTTCACCTATAGTGGCAAACCCCACGCCCATTTTCACACTGTCGCACCAGGGCAGAAAGTGTCACGGTAAGCTCTGACAAACAGTCCCGCGACAAAAAAAAAGACGTACCCAAGCTCGGCGGGGTCTGACGTCAATCCCAACATGGGCGCCTTCATTGCAATATCTATGATGACCAAGAACCAAGTCCATGATACACTCACGTTGACCCATGAAACCGCAAGTACGCACTAATCCCCGAAAAGAACCCATACGACACCCCGAGTACGACTACACTCGCCAGCGAGTTGAGCCAAATAATGCCGATGAACAAGATGGCGCACACGGTGGTCGAGATGATGGTGAGGTCGATGATCCCAACCAGTGGGAGAAAACCACCAGCCGTGAAGCGACCAACAAAACTACCTGCATCGATAATAACCACCTGTATGATCTACCGTCAGTCCAACAAGCTCTCGCTAACACAACGAACGGCGCACGGAGTAGAACGCAAAGGAGGCACGGAGCCCATGTCGGAGGGAGTCTGTCTGAAAATAGAAGTAGGGGTACAAGTATACAACGTGGAAGCACGTAAACCTGGGGGGCGAAACGATGAGATAATACTTCTGAGTATAAAGTGAAGAAAGTGCCAAACCCAATGATTGTCAATAGCGACGGAATCTCAGTGAAACATTTCCTCGTCGCCTTCCAAACGTCGACCGAAATTGACCCCGGACGCACGACGGTATACCGAGTACGCACGAGCGCGCATGAAAGGATCAACAACACAGTGATAAACGTTGCGCTTATTTGCACGCCTGTCTTGAATCCGAGTGGGCCATTCAACAACTTGTTCAACATGATTGTATGTGAGATACTACCAAGCGACACGCCCGACGCAGCGATAGCAAATACGACCGTTCGCCGACGCTTGAAATGGTGTGTAAGGATGGCATAGGTGGGTACATACAATAGTCCCTGGCCGATGCCAGATATCAGACCTTGAATAAACAAGACCTAGTGAATGTTCGAGATTTATTAAAGTAAAATTGATCATATCAGAGAACCTTACCTGATAGTATTTCCCAGGCTGTACCAGGGACAACATGAATGTCGAGAATGACACGAGAGCGGCACCCGTAACGTATACATGGTAGCTAATGACAAGGTGAGAATTTATGATGAGATGTCAACTTCAACCTCACAAATATCCTTTATCGAACAGTCTACCAGAGATTGGGCCCAAAGCAGTCACAAGAAAACTGGCCAAACTTCCTATCCATCTGCATGGTATTGGAATCAAGATGAAAATGTGACTAGGTAAAACCGATTTTACTTACGATATAGCCGACGCACTCTCGTGTTGAAGGTAATGTCGAGTGTAGAAAGCTGATCATAATTTCAGCAATCGATCGCTCGGCTCAAAGGAAACTTTACCTTGATATACACCAAAGGAACTCGTGTACCTGCTTGAGTGTTAGGAAGCAAATCCTAAGTATGTCAATTATGCTTTACACACCCGAATCCACAGAATTGACCGAGAAAACTGTAGGCATGTGCTTGAGTGACACCGGAAAAGTAATTAACGGTGCCACTTACGCCCCGAAAACCGTGCACCACGCTTCTATATTGCCTTCGGGTATATCCGGTGTTCCTATGGTATGGGGAGGAGACTGCAGTGCACTGTCGACAGAAACCTTTGAAACTGTAGCTTTGTCCTCGGAAGAGCCATTTGCAGGATCAGGCGCGGAAGTGAACATATTTCTGCAAGGGAAGCGAAAACTTCGCAGGTATTAATACTGTACTCCCTTCGGGAGCATGCGCTTCAAACCATATATGAATCCGCCAGCACTGGCAGAACCTTGTTGCTCGCTGTCTGGGGGGCTGCCAAACCGCATGCATCAACCGGCCTATAATTCCGTGGCCTGCTATGGGCAATCTAAGTCATTCAAAATCCTCACTACCTCTCGTCTACTGTCGTCCCACCGGTCGTCGCCAGCTAGCTACAGCTCATCATAGGGTTGGACCAGTAGCAAAACTCTTTACGAAGTGTGTAAAAGAAGTCTGACTAAGGCAAAACCTATCTGGGCTAGTAGACTTGGTACTAGAGCTTTTGCATCCGGCAGTGACCGAGTCTCAAGTGGGCCCCGGCTCTAGGCCAAGGGTGCAAACGGAGAGCGAAAAGTCACCGGTTGATTAATCTGACAGCAGGCTTTGCTGCGCGTATACTGGCAACAACAAACCTGGGTGGGAGGTCCTAGCTCCTGCCACGTATTACATGCTGTGGCCCAGAACAAGTTGGGGTGATGACGTGGTGGCTAGGGGCTGGCTGCCGGCATATGCCACGGCTGTATTTTGTAAATTTCTCCCCCGCCCTTCCACCGCTCTGACCTAATTTCAAAATTTGAAATCCGGATGCTAATCTAGAGAACGTGCTCGACGGCGCCTACTCAACCTGGTAAAATACATAGTACTATTGTCGATGTCACCCGATCCTTGACTCGCTGTGAAGGGGTTACAAGGCGAGGATAACCACCCTGCTAAACCACACTTTGCAATCAATGATCATACAGATTCAAATATTCAACTTAGTACACGCTAATAATACGCAGACTAGTGACTCGGAGAAGTCGCTAACCTGTTACCTTGCGAGTCAGCGAGTCAGCACAACTCGCACAAGCAACACACAGCACAAGCACCTACCCACTAAATACGACACCTCCGCACAGCGACAGCACGGGCTTGCCAGCGGACAAACGAGAAACGCACACCGATGAACAAAATGCCGCCTGCCAATGTGATTGCCTACAACAAAAAAGAAAATTCAAACCTCCCCCGCTATCTGATAAGTCGGACCCACCCCACAAAAGGCCGCAGGTGCCCACCAGAGATAATGGGACGTCAGAAGGGCACCACAGATCGGTGAGCCTACAGCAAAGAAACATGCAAGCGCATCGTCATGGTGGTTGTGCCACATTTCCCCCTCGCATTCGACTCACCAACTAAGGCACCGATACCTTTGTTTTGCCAATGTCAATGATAAAGGATGAGGAATAAAAGTGACCCACCTGCAATGGCGAAACCGACACCCATCCTTATTCTGTAACGCCGGCAGAAAGTGGCGAGTCAGCTCTAATACAGCCGCCCGACAAGGATAAAAACGGCGCACCCAAGTTCCTCAGGATTTGATGTCAACCCTAACATGGATACCATCATTGCGTTATCTATGAAGGTGAAGAGCTAAGCATCATCACTCGGGTCGGTGTATACAAGCGAAGGTACGTACTAATTCCTGAAAATAGCCCGTACAATACTCCGAGTACTACAACACTTGCTACCGAGCCAAGCCAAATCATGCCGATGTCCAAGATACCGCACACAATGGTCGTGATGATTGTGAGGTCGATGACTCCGAGGAATGGGAGAAGAGCACCAGCCGTGAACCGACCAACAAAGCTACCCGCATTGATAATGACCACCTGTGTACAAATATACCCGTCAGTACAATCATTGTGAGATGCTAGCATTGGCTACCCACTGAGTAGAATGCAAAGGAGGCACTGAGTCCGTGTCTAAGAGTGTCTACTTGAAAATAAAAGAAAGGATACAAAAAGGCAGTTTGGAAAAATGTGAACCTAGGATAGAAGATTCACCGCATGAGCATCATGCAGTCGAGACAAGAGTCAGGAAAGTGCGATACCCCATGATCGTCAATAGCGACGGAATTTCCGTGAAACACTTCTTTGCTGCCTTCCAGGTGTTGGCTGAGGTTGACTCCTGACGCACGGCGCTATACCGAGTACGCACAAGGATACACGACAGAAACAACAACGCAGTGATGAACGCTGCACTGATTCGCACACCCATTTTGAATCCGAAGGGGCCATTCAATAACTTGTTCAACATGATAGTATTTGCGACACCACCGAGTGCCGAACCCGAGGAAACAATGGGAAACATCGCCGTTCGCCGATGCTTAAAGTGGTGTGAGAGGATGGCAAAGCTCGGGACAAACATTAGTCCCTGTCCAATGCCACATGTAAGGCCATGAACGAATAAGACCTGGTTGACGCTCGGACATCATTCAACGCAGATTCGCAGTACTCAGGGAACCATACCTGGTAATATTGTCCTGGCTGTACCAGAGACAGCATGAACATCGAGAGAGATATAAGGACGGCACCGGAAATGTACACATGATAGCTAACGATAATGGTCAGAATTCATGGTGGCAAGGCATTGGTACTGGCCTTACAAATATCCATTATCAAGCAGTCGGCCAGATATTGGGCCCAATGCAGTCAGGAGAAATCTGGCCAAACTTCCGATCCATCTGCGTGACATGGTAATTCAAATGAAATCTGATGAGGTATATTCGATTTACTTACGAGATAGCTGATGCACTCTCGTTCTGAAGGTAACGTTGAGCGTAGAAAGCTGATCGTAATCAAACCATTGAAAATGCGATACTCAAAGGAGACCCCACCTTGATATACGCCAAAGGCACTCGTGTACCTGCTTCAGTGTAAGAGCAGATAAGTATGTTCATTGTGCATTGCGCACCCGAATCCACAAAATTGGGCAAGAAAACTGTGAAATGTTGGTGGGTGCCCGTTGAGCCGAGTGGATGGTATGATCTTACGCTCCAACTACTGTGCACCATGCATCTATGCCGCCATCGGGTAAATCTGGTTCAGTTGTGGTATGGGGAGCGGAGTCGATAAAACCCTTTGGCCTAGTGGCCTTTTCTTCAGATGAGTCAGGATCAGGCGCAGAAGAGAGCATCCTGCAAAGGGAGAGAAATAAGGCGAGTTGGTCGTGTTGTGGATTGAATTAGCATCATGTTAAGGCATGCAAGGCTTAGAGACCCTTGATAGATTGGATCAACACGTGAATAAGACATGTATCCTTTAGCAGAGTTGTGAAACAGACGTGGGTATCACCAAAGTTGCGGAAACGTAATTGTGGCTCATCAAGTAGTTATCACAGACTTTTTAATCGAGTCAGAGCCATTTGTGTACATGTACACGTACTCGCAGTCTCTCATCATGCATCAACGTTAACAGCTATACGGAATTCTTATCAAGCGATCCTCTTGCAGAGGATAGTACAATATTCATAGTCACATTACTCATCAGTGGAACGGTTGGCCGATAGGACCACAGGACCAGCAACACGTTCACAAGAGTCTCGGCAATGAATGAACTTTGCACGCTACAGAATATCCTGTGTTGCGGCTTGAAAGTAATATCTTGGGTGACATTAAGCGAGGTTTACATTACCTTTTTTGTGCGTGGGCTGAAAAATACCCAGAATAAAGGGTGATTATTTCTTGGAAATATACTTGACTTTATAAACTATCACGATGACGAGAGTTGTCAGACAAATACTTATGGGCAGTCCTCAAGTCCAGTGCTAGCCGAGCAGTCCCGACCACCACCCAACTCACTGCCAGAAGCTTGTTCAAGGGCCAATGGGCCATATTGTAATGTAATATATTCCGTTGGAGGTAGTACTAGTGGGTTTGTACAATCATCTTAAAGTTGTAGCAACATTCGGAATTGGAGCCTACCTTAAAATTTGCGGAACACTCCACAATTGTCCACAGGCTCTTCCAGTAGGTCGTTGTTACCAACTTTACCACCTGAGGCCCCGCCATACTATATTTGGTAGTAGTCCTTGCCAGCCTTAACGTCTGGGCGGGAGGAAAAAAGGAGAATACCCGTAGTAGTACCTGCATTATTACGTAGTCCTGTCGTATGTCGTTGTCAATACTTATCGCAACGGAGACTCTACATACAATATTGGCTACGGTAGCGAACTTATCATCTTCATGCAACTGTTGTAGACGTCAATTGGTGAAGTTGATAACATTGCTGGTACCAGCAGTACTACCGAGGTATGAGTGTGCAGAGATGCCGAAGCGACTTGATAGCACAACGCACCTTGCCAGATCCAAAATCCATATCAGTGTCACGGCAACCCGACGATTGCGATATCCTGTCAAATGCAAACACCGTTTGAGTCAACATATGCATGTATATACTGTTAAGCAACCCGAATGGGTTGTTGTAGTCACCGTTCTACTTTGTTCACTAGGTAGAAACTACGGTACAGCGTACGGTATAGCTAAGGTTATATAAGCAGTGGCTGTACCTACTACTAATCGAGATTGTGATCTCCGACATATACGTACCCATAAACACAATATGGGGAACAGACCAAGACACCCACGACCAATTGTAACGCCCTCAGCTAAGGTGAATACAGGCTGGCATCCGGTCGCACACATGGTTCACCCCAGGGGCTCGCGACAGTGTTACAGAGAATTGGCGGTCTCATATTGGATGCCTGAAGAAGAGCCACCTGTGTGCACCTGTAACAAATCCCATATCAACTGAACAACACCGGCCAGTTTATCTGATCCTTAACCCGCCGTGCAAGGTTGCGGTGCAATAAGGAAAGGAGAGATGATCACGATAACCGTCGATTTCATCAAGGACAGCATGGATACATGCCAGTAGTACACCAATCAACCCACGATGACTCGCCAACCCGTTACTTTAAAAGTCAATACAGGCTACTACATGCAACGCAAGTACCTACCCACTTAACACAAGTTTATTGCTCTTCGCAGACACCTTTCAGGCACAATCTTTGACGCCGCTCTCATTCCTGGTAGTCACCGCTTCGCCTTCCCCACTCGAGCACCTTTGCGCTACGACACGGGCATGCCAGTGGACAAACGAGAGACGCACGCCGATAAATAAAAAACCACCCGCCAATGCGATCGCCTATAACAAGGAATGAGCTAATAAGAAAACTCAGGGTTCCCCCACTACCTAAAGACTGGAACAGACTCACCCCACAAAAGACCGCAGGGGCCCACCAGAGATAACGAGCCGTCAGGAGGGCGCCACAGATCGGGGAGCCTACAGCAAACACCACACAAGGACATCATCATGGTGGTTGTGCCGCATTTTTCCTTCACAGTCTACTCACCAACTAAGCCACCAATACCTTAGTTGTGCTAATGTCAATGATAAAGGATGAGGAATAAAAGCGACTCGCCTGCAATGGCGAAACCTACGCCCATCCTCACTCTGTGACGCCAGGTTAGAAAGCGGCAAGTCAGCTCTAAAACAACCGCCAGAGAAGGATACAAGAGGATAAGAACGGCGTACCCAAGTTCCTCAGGGTTTGATGTCAGCCCCAGCATGGGCGCCATCATTGCGATATCTAGTCAAGAACTAAGCATCATCACTGGGGTCAGCGCATTCGAGCGAAGGTACGCACTGATTCCCGAAAACAATCCATACAGTACTCCGAGAACTACCACACTCGCCACTGAGCCGAGCCAAATCATGCCGATGGTCAAGATGGCGCACACGATGGACGAGATGATCGTGAGGTCGATGACCCCGAAGAATGGGATCAAAGCACCAGTCGCGAACCGGCCAACGAAGCTGCCTGCATTGATAATAACCACCTATGTATGTCCCCCTACCCGTCAGTCCAATGATCGTGTCATGTTGGAAAAACCTGCGCACAGAGTAGAATGCAAAGGAAGCACTGAGTCCGTGTCTAAGCGAGTCTATCTGGAAATAAAAGAAGGGGTACAAGAAGGCAACTTGGAAGAATGTGAACCTAGGATAGGAAATTCGCCGCATAAGCATCATTCAGCCAGGAAGGAAGTGCGATACCCGATGATCGTCAATAGCGACGGAATTTCCGTGAAACACTTCTTCGTCGCCTTCCAGGTGTTGGTTGAATTTGACTCCTGACGCACGGCGCTATACCGAGTGCGCACGAGGATGCACGACAAGAACAATAATGCAGTGATGAACGCTGCACTAATTCGTACGCCCATTTTGAATCCGAGGGGGCCATTCAATAACTTGTTTAACATGATGGTATTAATGACACCACCGAGCGCCACACCCGAAGCAACAATGGGCAGCATCGCCGTTCGCCGACACTTGAAGTGGTGTGATAGGATGGCAAAGCTCGGGACATACATTAGTCCCTGGCCAATGCCACATGTAAGGCCTTGAACAAATAAGACCTGGTCGATACTCGGACATCGTTCAACGCAGATGCAGTACTCGGGGAACCGTACCTGGTAGTATTGCCCTGGCTGTACCAGAGACAGCATGAACATCGAGAGAGATATGAGGGCAGCACCGGAAATGTACACATGATAGCTAACAATAATGGTCAGAGTTCATGATGGCGGGGCATTGGCGCCAGCCTCACAAATATCCGTTATCAAACAGTCGGCCAGATATTGGGCCCAATGCGGTCAGGAGAAATGTGGCTAAACTTCCGATCCATCTGCGTGACATGGTAATTCAAATGAAAGTGCGGTGAGATAGATTTGATTTACTTACGAGATAGCTGATGCGCTCTCGTCTTGGAGGTAACGTTGAGCGTAGAAAGCTGATCGTAATCAAGCCAGTGAAAATGCGATACTCAAAGGAGACCTCACCTTGATATACGCCAAAGGCACTCGTGTACCTACTTCAGTGTAAGAGCAGATAAGCGCGTCCACTGTGCATTGCGCACCCGAATCCACAAAATTGGGCAAGAAAACTGTGAAATGTTGGTAGCTGCATGTTGAGCCGAGTGGATGGTATGATCTTACGCTCCAACTGCCGTGCACCATGCCTCTATACCGCCATCGGGTAAATCTGGTTCAGCTGCAGCATGGGGAGCGGAGTCAATGGAACCCTTTGACATAGTGGCCTTTTCTTCAGAGGAGTCAGGATCAGACGCTGAAGAGAACATCCTGCAAAGGGAGAGAAATAAGACGAGTTGGCCGTGTTGCGAATACAAACAGCATCATGTTAAGACATTTTGAGACCTATAGACCCTTGATAGATTGGATCAACACGTGAATAAGACATGTACCCATTAGCAGAGTTGTGAAACAAACATGGGTATATCAATCTTGGACGAACGTCACATGCAGGGACAATCGGATTATCTGAATCAGTTCCCGTCTGCCTGTCTGGGAAAATCTATTGCAGATAGCAATGATCACCCGCTTATTTGTGTGGACAACCTTCGGATGGGAAGAGTGGTTCAGCATCATCGCCCCATCGAACCTAACAAACAATATGTATATCGAGATACATGTCTTATGAACCCGGCAGCCCAAACGTTACACGTTAACCGGTTATATAAAGAAGCAAGGCCACAGGCCCATCTGGATTTGGAGGTAGAAAGATAATGACTTCTGTCACGCCTACCTCTCTGATCCGACGACGACCCATTGTTTCCAAGTCGGCGAGCTTCCACGAAGCGTAAACATCAGCATCGAAGACATGCTTACCTTTTGACCTACGATGATTCCCGACCGAGTTCCCACAACGCAAACCCTGCATCGCTTCCACGTCTATTTTGACAAAAGAACATGTAGGTATCGGACCATAGGGCCGGAACACGCTCCATCGTGCCCTCCTGACACCCGGAATGATGTCCTGTGACGGTGAGTGTACTCAGCCGGATGTTGTATGACAGGGCGATAAGTAAAAAACTGTGAAAAGAAGAAAAAGAATGAAACGCCTGACTATACACAAGAAGTAGACTACACTTCACTGAGCACATTCATATAGAAATCGGCCATCGTCTGCTTCCGTGGCCGCTCAGATGATAAGTTCCTGCTGAAATTGGAGTGAACGATGCAAAAGAAGTTCGCATGCATAGTGATTTGACTGAGCGCTCGCAACTTTCTCACTGTGAGGTTTCCAGTCAGTGTGCTCTGAATACATGATATCCAGCTCTTAGTGCTGAAGGTAGCGCAGACGACAATGGATGACGGTACCCATGTTATAAAATCCCAACGTTCCACCTTAAGCGATACACACCAACCAAATACGGAGTAGAGATGTCGCCCACTCAACAAGCCATGTTTGTAGGTCCAAACGTCCTCTGTTTCCGTCTAACGCAATGTGCGATTGCTTCAGTAAGAGTAGTTCTGCATGATATCGGTAATCCACAAGTCAGTTTGGTGCAAAGACATGCAGAACAAAGATATGTCACTTACCACCATGATCTACATACCATATTGAAAAAGGGTGTACGGCCCAGGTTTTCTACCCGGAAGAGGATCTGATTGCAGAATGGTGGAATGACATCGTAAATAAACATTCCTACCGAGCTGAGCAGAGGGCTCGTAACAGAAAAGAAGCCGCACGTCAAACTTACATATGAAAAAGTCAAGTGCTGACCTGATCCAGGCGTAGAGAACGACGGTAGGAGGGCACCATGATTCATGGACAAGTTTTTCAAGTTGGAATTCCCCAAGTTGTTTCAGTGCATTGGCACAGCGACGATCGACAAGAGAAGCAGTTATCAGAACAACCTTGTCCAGGAGGAAGAACAAAACACACCCTCAAAAATTGTGACCGGTATTCAAGATGCGGAGGTTAACGCTAGTCCTAACGACTCTTCGACTCTTGACGAGACCTTTCCTCCTATGGCGATACCAATGGGGTGCAAGGGACGAGGGTGATGGAAATCCTTTTATTCATCCATGGTATTAAGTGTTCGAGCCACAGGCGTCGGATGGGGCCTGACGTGAAAAGGGTGAGCAACAGGAACGGATTTACCGAGGGCAGACATAGTCCAAGCTAAAGCTTGTGGAACGAGACTTCAAGCTTTCAAGGACTGATGCATCATATGGGAGAGAACATGAATTCAGACCGAGCGGTCCGGCGTAGACGACAGTGCCCGAAAGGAGGAAACGACGGAGTTGAAAATTCAATGCAGACCGCGGGGAAAAGCCTGCCAAGACGCGGCTGTGCCCGGACCCGTACACACTGGATCTCCGAGATGAAATGTTGATTAGCCGCCAGCTAGTATGCCCAACTTTGGTGTATCGCCAATCACTTTGTTCCTCGTCGTTGTGACTATCAATCACTGCCGAGTTGCTCAGGATCCCGAGTGTATGATCCAGTGCGGTAGACGAGGTCGAGCCAAAAATGGCCCCGTGCACGTTTACACCAGTGACATTGAAACGAACGATAAAGTAAATCGTGACATACGTCAAATGATAACTTCTCGGGGCCTACATGAATAAACGGGAGCCACTCCTCAAACGACTGAGGATGCCCCTGATGCCATCGAAATAACGATGAGATGATGATACAGCTCCACAGATACTAATCGGCCGAAGATTGGGCCCATTTCACTCTTCGAAAGAGCTATGAATAGTACGAACGACGATGTGAACGACCATAGATTGCCGTTGTTTCACTGAGAAAATTTGAGTGTGAACGCCGCGAAATCGTAAAAACTGACAATCAACCAGTCAGCTCGATGCAAAGACATGTAGAACAAATAGACATATGTTACTTACCATCATGATCCATTACAAGTCGCCGCAGTGAACAGAACAACTGCAATACGTCAGGAGACGAAAATGGAAAAGCCAACCAGGGCGCGAAAATGGGTGTCAGTCCCGGGACCAGGGACCAGGGACACGGAGTCGCTCTGGCGAGCTTAAATACTTTCGCGGCACTGCCGCCGGTATCGGGGAACCTCCTTCTTCCAGTGAGCTGTACCAAGAGATAACAGAAATCAGACTCGACGACGCGAGTCTGGGCAAGGGTTGCAAGGAAAAGACAAACAGTTGGTGACAGCCTTTGTGATTGAGTCCGTGCCCAGGGTCGACACGCAGTCAAATCGG
Organism: Fistulinella prunicolor; assembly: GCA_038089875.1. NCBI lineage: Eukaryota > Fungi > Basidiomycota > Agaricomycetes > Boletales > Boletaceae > Fistulinella > Fistulinella prunicolor. The sequence continues at coordinate 42,521 of JBBPLP010000045.1, read as the reverse complement.
GTTAGTACCTGACACCACTGCATCGAAGAGGACACGAATTCGTCATCTCGCTACGCCGCCCCGTTCTTCCATTCTCGATTGTGATTGCATTGAAAAGGGAAATCGCGTGCTGGCGCTGCAGGAATGTCTTTTTAGTTGCGAGAGAGAGAAAAGGCATCGAGTATCTGTATTTGACAATCGGAAGGACATACCGTCTTCGTCAATACGAAAACAAACATCCAGATATAGACTTATTATTTGACGCGCCCGATGTAAACACGAGTCGGTACGTTGCGTATGTTGTCCGAGGTGCGGAGTGCCTGCTGCCCTGAACCGTCGCGAAAGAAAGATTGTGATGGTTGCGATCCACCGCCACCACGATACACAGGCACGCACAGCTGAAAGTGCATGTGTAGGCTCCGGGGGTACGACACTCGCTGGTCACCGTTATCTCCAAGTGACGTCGATCCAAGTCCAACGCAGTGGATCAAACGACGAGATCAAGCACGACATTTCATTTTCGAGATCCTCGTCGCGTGTCGTGGACAAGCTTGCCGTCACGGGCCCACGTCCACGAAAGGCAAAGAGAGGCCCAAATGTCGGCAAGACATGACCAAGATACGAAGACACCGGACGCGGAACGGAACCGACGGTATATTCGGATACCCATGGCGTCACCTGACTACGCCACCCGCTAGCAGGGACCAACTGTCTGTTTGAGTTCTTTGGTGACGAACCCAGATATGACGCGCCCATGTCCGTGTGGAACTAGATCGCTGCAACGGAGGTATCGGCTTCGAGAGAGCGGGATCCCAGCTTCAGCGAGTGTCAAAGAAAACAAAAAGGCCATGCGATGCTTGTACGACGTGTGCTTAACTTTGTAGTAGCGGACACAGTGGTGCCGCACGGTCACAACCTCGCGAACTCTCTCTCGAGTGGCCCTCGTGGGCAACCACGGAAGAGCCCTTGGCCAAATGACCCTCGCACAGGCGCCGGAGGCTATCGCCACGCGACAAGGGCAAGCAGTGCTCGACCCGTAGGTCGGATCGGATCATGAACGGACTTCATGAACCTGTCTGAGCGAGATATCGGGAGAGAACGAATGACAGAAATGGACGTGTACGCACGTGCGACCATTCGCGATCGGGGAGGTGCTTCAGATTACGCAGCTACTTGTGATAGCAATCTTTGTGATGGATAAAGGTGAGTCACGCCATCGCCCGAGATGATGCAGTCAGCAAATAGAGAAAGAGAATGACCCACTTACACCCATCAAAGCCTTCCCGCGAACAGAGTTACCTTCAAGTGGGGCACGTCAACCTGGCAAAAGTATGCCTGACATCACGCTGTGCATTACCTGATAGCACGATCGTGAACGATTCTCTCGTGTTCATTGGAACACCGCGCGACCCCAAGCATTCAGCACCCCCAAAACAACAACAAAGAACGAAATTTCACGTCTTCTCTCGTCATATCCTATCGTCTATCAGAGTCAGCTGAGCGTCGCGACTCGCCACAGCCCAAGGAGAGGCTCCCTACCATGACCAAATAGGACATTTTGCATCAACTCGCGAAAACGTGTGCAGGCCACATGAGCATCCTTGTATGGGCGTCCAAGTACAAAGCCCCACTCCGATCACGCTAATGCGCAGCGCGTGCTGATATCAGTCTCGTTAGTACGCCGACTATACCATACATGTACGAAATGCGTACGATTATCGCGTACACGCGGCGCATCTCGCGAATATGAACGTCAACCTATGCGGCGTATCGTGAGGAGACGAGGACAGGTGACCCATGCGCAGCGGGTGTGGCTGGTCAGGTGAACACCATGAAATGAGACGATGGCGACAGTGGGGCGATGACTCCAACGAAGATAAAGATGGGGTGATTTTGCATCTTTTTCTTCTCTCTTTTTTTTTCCGCTTCGATTTTCTTCCTCTTTTTCTTTTCTTTTCCTTCGAACCTGTCCTCGTAATGGCTCAGGTCCCTCCTGGCACATCCGGTGTCGAGACCCGCTGTCAATCGATATTTGCCTACGGTACGACATGGTGCACACGGTACGACACGCCGGCCTCCGATTCCACCGCTCACCTTCAATCGAGACGAAAAAGGCTCTGAGCCTCGTCAATCCACGTCTTGCCTTCACGGGAGAGGCGGTTCAAACGTTCGAGTTTGAACTGGACGGCGATGGCACGCCTTGATCAGGGCGAACTTGGGTTCGGGTGAGTGCCATCCTGTACAGGCGCCTTGCGCCGAGAGCTTGACAACCCGCTCCACTCCCGCCACGCTCATCTCGGACTACATAATATCTGTCGACGCAAACGTACGCAACTGTCATCGTTGTCAACGACGTCGCTCAAACAGACACACACATGTTGAACATGTCGTCGGTGGTCCAAAACAAATCACGGCCGATGATCGGGGATTACGCAATTGATAGCCCCGGAGTATCCGGGGTTCCGCTTTACAATGGAGTTGAGACGCGACGTTCATGCGGGTTCATCCATGTTCCGAAAGATGATCTCGTCATTTCTTCCATCCATTCTGGTTCCAGCCTCGGTGACTATTTTCTGTTTTGCATTCAGTCGTTCTGGCGTGCGTCTCAGTTCCTTTTTCAGGTCAGTCTGAGCTTGGCGGGCCGGTCCTCTCTGGCCATACATTTACATGTGCCAAGGGGTGACTGTTTTTCCATCATTTCTCCGAATGTTCATTCCCTGCTCCATGGTTCCATCTGTCAAACGCCGCTTTAACAACCCGCGGAGGTGCGTAATGACGACCGGAGGCCGATTCATAGTCGCCCGGCAAATCCCTGCTCGAATGAATCCAGTTACCGCGGCGTCTCCTCTGGATTCACAGGTTCAGTGAGTGAGATGGTGCGTTCTGCATATAGTACAATGATTTCCCAGCATCCGGACATGGATATGTTGCGCCCGCCCTACTTCAAGTTCTAGACAGAGTTACGTCTAGACAAATAGGTACGTGTGACTTAAGACCGCGGCGTCGCCTTTCTTGCAGAAATAGGGTCCCGACGGGCGTCGGTCTTACTTTCTTTCTCCATGTTGCATTCTGCATTTTATCTCTTGATCGGTTCCAGTGTAAAACAACCCGCGTGGTCGTCGTCCGTTGTCATCATATCCAACGTCATTGCCACCGCTAACCACTTATCACCATGCATCGTATACTGTATCATCAAACGCACTAAACCCTTATCTCAGGCCAGTGAGGATACGCTGGCAACCCTTTTTTTAGCATGTCGTCCGGGACTATGTTATTCCCCCCCTTCGCGCGCTCTCACGATGATATACCGCAAGAATGGCAAGCAAAAACCCATCGCGAGCGCGATCGATCAAACTTTGGATAGAGTGCGCGTCTAGACACTACTCCAACGGGCGACGACGTCTCATCGATCAATGTACTCGTCCAAGATGGGAAGAGCGAGGTTCCGTATCTTCGGAACCGTGTCGTACTCGCACGTCCTTACGCCCATCATGGCTCATGTTCCACGCCGTCGGCCGACCCTTCTGATTAGTACTTGACGGTTCCCCTGGAACGCTGTGTCCGTTGCCGTTAGGCATGGGCCCATCATACCGTGCGCGGTCCATCTAAGTACCTCCCAATCACGCACGGCTTCTTGTTTGACGCTGGATTTCAGTGGGAGACCGTGCTCTGCCTTGGTGGCCGTGCACAGGTGGTGGGTTCGATTACGTGTATTTCATGTTGACGTCTGTTGTCGTTGTGGGGAGAAGAGGGGCCTGGGGTGGATTCGAAATGCGCCCTCGACCACGGCTCGGATCTGTTCCATGCCATGTTCCCCTCGTACAGAATGCAGCGTAGCGGCATTCCGATCTCTTCTGTGCGTCACCGTCCACGGCGTATCCATATCGACGTTGTATATCGGATGACAGATCCCAAGTCGTGACGTCAGCCACGCCTTGGGAAGAGGCCCCCGTTTCAAAAACGGATGGGTTGGCATGTGGAACACATGAGATGTTGGTGATGCCGATGATAGGTTCATGGTCGCAATCGATTGGGACATGTCATTTGTAACGATGTAAGAGTCAGACGTTGACTGCCACCATGTACTCGGCGCGGTGACTTGGTGGGATGCCGAGTTATATGGTAAGCATGCGCTACGTCGCCACCATGGACATATATGGTCATATGTATACGGTATCGTTGCATCGCCCTTTCCCCAGTTTGGTGCCCTGGGTCCTCACACCTACATCACAATCAACTTTCCGTCCTGTTGGGGCGGCGGCGCTTTTTTCTTATTTTTGTGCGATGGATGTGATTGGTGTTTTTGTGATTGTTTTACGTTTGGTCATTAACCGAGACAAAGTCGATGTAGAATGGGTTTATGGAAGGTACCTGGCGGTTACTCGATTTGGGTCGCTATAATGGCTGTTTACATACGCTCAATCATTGCATTCATTGTTGGCGCTCGTCGTTCTTTGTTGCGCTCGGGAGAGTGCGGTAAATAGATTAAAGATGATATATACATCATAGCGCCGTTGAACCCTTGGCTGTGATATGACGATAGCGGATGCCGTCCAGACCAGTAAGTTTAACAAGAAGACGAGGCACCAATGGACCAAAGGAGGCCCCGATTTGGGTAGACGTTGTTCTAGACGAGATTCCTGTTCATAAGCGGGGAGAGTAAGGAAGCGAGTGTGAAGCGAGGGCTTGACTGGGCACGTTGTCCTGACAAACGTGAAAGAAGCAGCGTCGCGAGGCACACTGGGACATTCTTTTGTTTCGAAGGGGGGGGAGGTGAGCGCACGGTGATATAGTGCGCGTCGTGTTGTGTAAAGACATGGGGGTCTCCGTCGCCAATTGAGTGGGTGACCGAGTCGCTCTCACAGGTCGTACACGTTCTGATGGATGGAGAACAAGTTTATCTGTGATGGATGATGGTGGCGACTAGACAAAGGAGGTTCCTTCTCGGAGTGGTGGGCGATGCGGCGTGGGACCGACGACGGTACTTGGTCTGAGTGGTGATTTTTGGGGGGCGGGATTTGTTTATAGACAGGGGGTGAGAGCGAGGCAGAGAGAGCGAGGAAAGTTGTGGAATTCGATTTGTCCAAACCGGGCCGGGACCGGATCAAAAATAGATGGGTGGGGAAATAAATAATAGTAAATAAAATGTGGGCTGAGTGCCTGAGATTCCCATAGTCGGACCGAGACCCCGAAAGATATTTGGTCGAGTACTTGTTGAGCGCATTCTCTCGCATTTATTTTCCTTTTTTTTTGGTTTCTTTTTCCGTCGATCCCGCGATGGCATATCCTCCGCTCGTCAGACAGGATGGCTTCCAGTTGCCCTCCCCCGCAAACACCTCGTCTCCAAAGTCTGCACCAGACGACGACCGCGACGACCAGCTCTTCATGCCACACAACATCTCCTTCATCCCAGACTCATTCCGCAAATTCCCCCATCAGACGCACGCACACCACACCACGCACCACCAGCAGCCGATCGACTTCACCGACGAGCTCGCCACGCTCATCGAGACACCCCACGTCTCCTCGCACGAACGATCGACCCACTCACGCTCACCCAACGACGATACGTACAGACACAACATCTTCGACATCTCCGCGCCTAACACCGCACAACAACAGCAACACCATCAGGACATCTACCAGCACGACTATGCCCACTTCAACTCGACCCTCCCCGCACTTAACTCCTCCATGCGCTATGAGCCCCATCCAGATCCATCCGCGACCTTCCAGTACCCCAACTCGCCCTCCCCCACCCATCGCTCCCGATCCCGATCCCGGGCTCCTTCCGTCGGCCCAACGAGATCCGCCCGTCGCGACCGTCGTGCCAACTCCATCTCCTCGCACGTCTCCAGCACCAGCTCCCCCCCACCACCCCGTCCCCATCCCCATGCCATCGTCATCCCCGGCCGCGGAAACGCCATGGGCGGCTTCTTCGTCCCAAACGGCACCAGCGCACCCCCTGACTACAATCTCCCCACCCCCGATTCCCTCTCCCACTCCTTTGCGCTCCAGCATGCCCATGCCCAGTCCCACTCGCAGTTCCCCTACCCTGCGCAGGCCCCGTCCTCGCCGTACTATGCCTACTCGTCGGTCAATCGCACTAGCACGCCCAGCATGGGCATCTCCCCCACCGACGTGGAGACGCTCAACGGTATATCCATCAGCGGTATGACGGCACATCATCTCGCGTCGTCCCTTCCTGCCACATCGCACGTGAACAGCCTTTCCAAACCTGCCGCGCCTGCCGCCCCCCCGTCCGCATCGACGACCAAACAGCTCGATCCCGATACCCATCTCTCTGAAAAAAGACGTCGACGGCGTGAATCGCACAACGCCGTCGAGCGTCGCAGACGGGACAACATCAACGAGCGCATCGGCGAACTTGCCGGTCTCATTCCGGGCGTCCTCTTCGAGTGCGACGGCCCGCTCGCCGCGGGTGCCACGTCGCCAGTCGCATCGGCACCCGGTGCGAACCTGGCCGACTCGGATTTGTTTACCATCGGCGTCTTGGGCGACCCTGGTGGGTGATGACGTTTTGTTGCATTATGATGCGCTTGTGACTGATCGTGACGTGTATAAACAGGGATGCATGTCCTGCCGGCCGAAGACGGGCTGCCTGATTTACCCGAAGAAGGATCGATGGTGAAAAAAGATCCGAGCGACGAAGGCGAGCCCTTGGCTCCAACGTCACCCACCTCTGCATCGACCCTCAATGGCATGAACGGTGGTATCGTGAATGGGAACATCAACGAGCAAACGACGATCAAAGCCAACAAGGGCATGATTCTGCGCAAGGTAACGTCCCACGCTCTATTTCGCACGCGTGGTTAAAGCGTCTGACGTGCCGAACAGTCGGTCGAGTATATTCGATACCTCCAACAGCTCGTGTCGGCGCAGGCCTCGAGAGGACGCGACCTGGAGGAGCGAAATCGGACGTTGGAGAGAGAGTTGGCGGCGCTGCGGGGCGATGTGGAGCCGTCCTCGTCCGTCTCGTCTACATCACCTTCGATGGCGTCCTCGGTCGTCTTGTCCATGACATCGTCCAGTGTGTCGGCGTGTTCGAAGCCCTCTTCGGTCGCAGAGTCACGCCGATGTGTGGAGCGGTGCGACGAGGGTGTCGAGGATCTGGAAATGGAAGATGCAAGCGTGGCGTCGGAGGCGGGGGAACGCTCAAGGGAAGGCGATGAGGACGGCTTAAGCGAGTTACGCGGACGACGGCTCGGACGTGCGCGAGACAAGGCACTGGCACACGGACTTGCGCTCCGGGAGGAAGGCATGGAGATTTAAGCATTAATGGCGCCCATTATCTTCCTGTTGGAACATCTTCCCAGCCCACGATACCCATGTCCATGGTCGCTCCTCCCACTTGTCACCCCATCGCTGTCTTGCATCGTTGTCGTCGTCGTTCCTTCATGCATCCATGCGACTCCTCCCCTTTCCTCTCCTCTCTTTTTTTATCCTCCGTGCAAAAATACGTCCGGGAAACCTGTCGTGTGCGCGACGTGATTACGAGCGACACCCTTATTTCTCTGCTCATTCCAGCAATTTAATGATTGTCTCATGAACTAACGCGCCGTCGATTCATCTATCCGTTTATTTCCGCCACCTACGGCCCGGCGCACGAAAGCGATTTGCCTGATCCTCTGAATCTATTCCGTTCTCACCCCTATTCCCATTCCTGCCTTTTCTTTCCGTCTGTCTTGCTTTTCTTTTTCCCGTTTATTGAAAATGTACTAACAGTGCTTGCACCGTTTTCGTTGACGTGTCTCTGCCTCATTTCACGCTAATGCCCTTGTTGTGTCCGTTCTTCGACTTACCTCTTTTTATCTCGTTTCATTTTTTGGACGCCGTCTCGCCGGGGGATGGATACGTGTTGTACAATGTGTATTTTGGGATTTGCACAAGTCGAACGAGGAGAAACAGAAGGGGAGGCAGACTGGATGATCAATAATGCATCATGACGTCGAAGTACTCTTTTTTTTCATCGTCTTTTATTCCTTTCTCTGATTAATGATTTAATACGCCATTTTTTCCCCTTGTTGTTGTAACTTGCGCGCGCGCTGTAACGTCGCTGTTTGCTTGTCGTCATTGTATTACTGGGTATGCATGTTGGTCCAAGGAAGGTGCTCGGAGAGGAAAGAGAGACGTGATCGCGTGCGTTGCTGATATTGACTATCGTGCGTGTAGAGCCTAATAATGTGTAATATACGTGTATCTAATCTCATTCTTTTTCTTCTGCATGAGTGGGTGATTTGGTGACGTAGTATGGTTTTTTGTCATTTCCAAAAATGTTGGCGTATGGGCGTCTTGCGCATGGACCCCGGAGCACTGACTCCAGCGTCGGACGTTTCAGATCGTGCCACACACCAGTCTCAATAAACACAGCGCCGCTGAGCAATGTATCCATTCCATATCAAGTCTGACACAAGGTCTTGACTGCAATCACCACCGCCACCGCCACCATCATTGCTGCGCACACCTCCACTTATCAGGGAGGATGCTGTGTCTCCGGTCGAGTCTGGGGAAAACGTGTGTGGGGGACGAGCCTGTCGCCACGGCGGAGGACAGGGGATCGGTAACAGTGACGCGGGGACTCCGCGAGGACGGTGACAGCGTCGACGTGAGGACGCGCTGTCGTGGAAACGTGGACGGGCCATGTCATGGCACCACGCATCATGCATCCTGTCAGGTACCCGTCGTACGCGTTACCGCTGGATTCGCTGGCACCGAGATCGAACAGCGGTGCTGGGCGTCCGCGGGCGCGCCGAACGTTCATAGAAAAAAAAACAAGGTTCCGGCGGGACAGAGGTCGGTGCTAGGGCCCGACAACGTGGTCGTGGTCTCGGAGCCGGTGAGGGAAGTAATGTGGTCGCCGAGGGGGCGGCTCGGAATGTGGTTCGATGAATTTCACGAGCCTGATACGTCCCCAATTTCCCCCTTCCAAAAGAGAAAAAAAAAAGAGAAAAAAAAAGAGTAGGATGGGGTGAGCCGTTTGATGCTCCAGCGAGCCGACGTTGTTCTGATACGCTGTTCGTTTCGTCCAAGACCGCCATACCGTTCTCCTTTGCACACACCGAGCACGTACGCACGCAAAGTCGACATGTGAAACCGTGGGGGTCGGGTGGGGCTACTACGCCACCGTCAAGAGCTGCCGCCATCCGAACAAAAAATCGACCGTGTTCGTTCGTCTCGAGTCGACTGCCAGCAAGACCTGTCTCGCCATTGCGATCAGATCAGGGAACGCGTACGTACCATGACCCTGTATTTAGGCCACCGGGTGCCCGACGGCGGTCAGAACGAGCGGTGTTATCGGTACGGTGAACCACTGGGAGAGCGTCTTTGCACCCATTCCCAGGTAAGAACGTTGAAGCATAGTTCTGACAGTTACGGCGGACCGTTCCAACCGTGCGCTTGGAGTACGGTACGTACGTTCACGTAGAGATCGGATCCCCAACGCTGATACAAGTAGACACTATCATGGCTGGAACGTGCCCGGTCGTCCTACACCAAACGCGCTCGTCCATTTCGCGACCGAACAGCATGTGATTATTGCAGGATGCCACAACTTAAATGTGACGTCACATTAGGTTCGCGTCCGAGTCGCACCTTGATAGCCCCTGATGCTATCCTATAACCATATGGCTTACAACGTAAGTCAGACAACGCCCTGGGTTCCAGATCTCCCTTGTACGCCAACGCAGTACATATGGAGTACGTAGAGTCCTGTCATGTTTTATTCGGCCCCTACCCACGCGGTACGTATGAGGTTAGGTTTATCGGACGTGATTCAAATAGCCCTTCTAGATAACCCACCGGATCCCCAATGCATGCATAGGCTAGGCGCGCTGATTCAGATGACGTGGGTGCGTGTAGATTGGTCCCCACACTCGAAACGTATTTGCAGCCGATCAGGATACGGTTTGAATCATTGCACCGTACCAATGTGCAAAAGGAAGAACAGAGATCGGCTATCGGAAGTTTTTTTTTGTCTTCTCGCTCTCCGAAGTGTTCCGATGATCCCCAAAAACAGGGGCCATGATGCACTCTTCTATTCGAAAACGACCGCAAACCGCGCGGGCGTCGGGCATGCCGGCCACCGCATCAGACGCCAATATATGTACTTGTGTACGTTCCACGGGGAAGAACAGCACGCACTGATGGTCGGTCGTTTTTACCGCTGGGAGTTTGAGACCAAACAGGTTCGCGTGGGGGCGACGAAGCAAGTTCATCATCATCCACCCACACGAACGCGCGTCATCTTAATGAACGCGGACCTGGCCATGGGGACGTGGGCTACCAAAAAAAGGACCGAGGGGGCGTCCGACTGGTGATAGGAGGCCACAGGTCATGACCGTGGTGATGTGGCGTCAAATGGGGATGAGGACTCCCTAAACGCCGCATGAAACGCCAATAATGATTGTCCGACTGGGCCTACTCAAGTAGTGCACACAGACGGTGCTGCTTTCTGGGATTTCTGTCGCCGAGTGTAACGCCCGCCGGAATAGCTCTCGTAGTCCGACATGCCTTGGTCCCGACGGAGAGCATGCAGTCACTTCATGGTTGGATTTGCAGCATCCTCATGGTCGACGGCACGTATCACTTCACATGGGCATGAGGTGCCCTTGGCTCGTCGAATGCCGAAACGCGATGCACGCATGATGGTGTGATCATGATAGTGTGTATGCAAACCCAAACCTGAGACACAACAACGCACGTCTAATGCTCTACATCCACATCTCCGTGCGATACATACGAGGGTATCCGAACATCCGACTCCCCTTGCTCCTCGGCTGAACGATACCATGTCCGAGCGGAGATTAGTCTCGGTGCCGACAAGAATGCGTGGAGACGACATACGTGTGGCATGCCAAAAGTATATGACGAGGCCCAGCATGACCACAGTGAACGCGGGAAAGTATAGCCAGTATGGGGAATAGTGCTATCGGAGAAAGGTGGCATTAGAACAACTTGAGCAGCCTGGAATGTCAAAATGGCACGCACGAAGAGAAAGAGGCCTTGTTCGTCCGTGGTTAGTATGCATATCCAAGAGCAAGCGAAACGACATACCAAAAATAAGTCCGTAAAAATCGCTAGTAAGTAGGGACATGTTAATATAGGAAGACGAAGCAGTACGGAAGAGCAACGGCGCCAGGGAGAAGAACGTAAACAGGGCTGTCGCCTCGTTAGCTTTGGTACATCCGCCGTACACGATGGCAGCTCACATAGCGACCATATCAGCAAAAGTCCAACTATAATCCGGTCAGTGTATTGAAACGCAGTGTTTGAACCCACTCACTCGTTACACCGTCCCACGGAGCTTGCGCAAGCGCATCGCGTTCCAGAACGAACGCCTGAATACCAGTCACGAGGGTAGCCCACATGCCAAGTTGTCCAATGACCTGGTGTTCATGCAAATGAGACCACAGAAAAGGAAATATTGACTGGCACACACACCTCGTAGAGCGGGGAACGTCTCACAAAGAACTCTTCTGTTGCGTTCGCTGCCCCAGGTGTGAGTCTGCATGGTTCCGGATTTATTTACCCAAGCACGCACAAATGCCGAAGATAGTGGCAGCCACGATCATCAAAGCGTCTCCCAGCCCACGGCGCTCGGCGTGTCCATCTCTGCCAGTGACCAAGTCGGAGATTACAAGGAGGCAAAGGCCACCGATGGAGATCATGACACCCTAGAGAATCGAGTTGGCATAAAACGATGACCAGCGAAGTGTACCGAGACGTACCAATACTTGTGTCCAGTGATACTTTGTTCTCATGTATATCCAACTAGCAAACAGGCACACCGGAATGGCCCATCTGCGAAAAACATTGGAATCCAAAGACGATCATAGATGAGTATCTTACGCATCCAGCAACATACACGACAAAAGGTCGGTATAGCCATACGCCTGTTCAAATTATCATTTTTGGAGAATAGAGAGGCAATATATGTATAATGCTCACCTTGACAGCAAGAAAATTTCCTTGTGCATCCCCAAATGCTAGAAGAAAATCTGAAACAGGAGGAGTTAGAGAAGAATAAGAAGTAAAACCGATTTCTAGATACCTACATTTCCAACCATCCCGCATTATGACCCTTCCCCAACCGCGAAGTCCATCTGGAGAGATGAGTAAAGAAGCGGTGGACTGGATGTCAGTACTCACATCTATAGATAGTATAAGGTGTAAACACTGCAAATATGAAGACATAGCTGCGATATCGAGAAAATACGATTATGCACATGGCCACAGAAGACGTGTAACTTACCCCAAAAACGTCTGCGTACATGGCAAGACCCAATGCCGCTCAACCAACTCGGTCGTCGTGATGGACGAACATGTGACAGAGAAACTTAAGAGCTGTCCGCCAAGAAAAGAATATGTGAAAGACGGTGTCCAGAGACTGAGGAAATGTACGTATAGACTTTTGACAAAGGAGGTTGGAGAGTCAAAAACGATTGGAGGGCGAATTCGCTTTGTCGAGGAATATACAGGATCGAGGGACAAAGAACTCTCAACGTCGTCCGGTTCTTTTATTCCGGAGGACGATTCGATGGGTAGAGTAAGGAGCTGTTGGTATTCGTCTTGTGACGGGTCCGGTCGGCGAGATGAACTTTGCGGAGCGAGCCATTCCTTCCATCGAGCGATAGCAGCCACTTTGTCGTGGGATGACCGAGTAACTAATGTGAGAAGTGTGTCGGGGAAAGCGAAACAAAGTAACTCACAAGTGTCTTCGCTGATGATCCGCATAAAAAGTATTCGCTCGAAGATCGCAAGAGTCTCGATTCGGCTAAACAAAGGACGAATGCAGGGCTGCTGAAGATGGAAGTTGCACTTTGAGTTTTATTACGCGAGACCGGAAGCTGAAAGCCATTGGGAATGATTCTAACCCGACCTGGACAATTTGACGCAGAGAAATACGTACTAGGGCGTCGTTGGATCCAAAGTCTGACACTCTGAGAGAGTCAAGGTTGTAGAATCTGTTCAAACAAATGGACTGCCGCAAAGCGCCGTTGCGGTCGATGTCAGACGCAGTAGGGAGGGATCAAAACAAATGTAAATAGACGCGTCGCGTCTCCGCTAATGCCGACGAGTCTTTCACACATGAAATCATCATCACTTGCAAGCATTTACAGGGCAAGAAACAAACGGGCATGTTGAACGGATACAACTCTGACTATGTTAGCTCAGAAGAGGTGAGAATCCTCATCCGTACTTATATTGTAGTCAACACTGACGCATATCAGATGGACGCCATCCTCGAGATGTCTCGGGTTGAGTACGACGAAGAATTGATCATTGCCGGGGCATCCAAAGAACCAGAACAACCCTCCTATCTTCGCAAACATGATATGAATGCTCGTTTGTCTGCTCTAGAATCCGAGATCAATGGGGTCGATGAGCAGATTGAACAATTAAAGGCTTTACGTCAATGTCTACTCCAGGAAAAGCAAGAGATCATGCAACAGAATAAGGCGCTTCCAAACGCCCAGTCTGCCCCAACCACGACCGTCAATGGAAAGGGAAAAGCCAGAGCGAGTGGAACGATCGATTACACCATCGACTTCGACTGGGATCCTCAGTTAAAGGGTACAATGAAGAAGGTGTTTGGAATCACCAATTTTCGACTCTGCCAGCAGGGGTGAGAGGTATTTTCTTGGATTCCGCACGCCGTTGAAGGGGTCTAGAGTTTGCAATGCCAACATGGACGGTCGTGATGTCGTTTGCGTCATGCCGACAGGTTTGTGACACACTCAATTGTGGTACAGGTTGTCTTAGCGTTGCTTTTCCCGAGAGGCGGCGGCAAATCTTTGACGTACCAGCTCCCGGCCTTGCTAATGCCCGGTTGCACGTTGGTCATCTCTCCCCTCATCTCACTGATAACAGATCAGATTCTACATCTCAATGAAGCCGGCGGTGAGTTTGTGCTATTTACACAATAGTTGTGCTCACGATGGGTTCATAAGTCGACGCTGTCATGCTGACTGGCGGAACCTCCAAGGCACGGTCGAACGAAATTCAGCAACGGTTAACGGTAATGGCGTCTTCACGAGGGGGGGTTCAACAAAAGGAGATAAAGTTATGTTACGTTACTGTGCGTCTTGCTCTGTCGGCCGGATGTAAAGCTATGGCTACAACCACCTACAGCCTGAGAAGATCGCAAAGAGCAAGGGCTTCATGTCCCTTTTGCGGAAACTCGTGGAAGGTGGAAAGCTAGGTACGTCCTCCAACTACAAAAACAAACTGTCAAGTTCAATAAAACTATCTAGCTCGCATTGTTATTGATGAGGCTCACTGTGTCTCGCAGCTGGGTCACGATTTCAGGTATAGTCATCTCGTCCAGGAGATAAATATGCTAGTTGCAAACACATACTAGGCCTGATTACAAAAAACTTGGTGTCCTACGACAATTCTTCCCGCACGTACCCATCATGGCCTTGTCTGCCACATGTCCACCAAAGGTCCTGCAAGACATCCTCAAGATCCTCCACATGAAACCAGCTGTAGACGGAAAAGGTGAGTGCGTTAAATATGATTGCAGCCCCGCAACCAACCTGTTCACTCAGCCGCCGCCCGAGAGGGAACGGTCTATTTCTCCGCACCGCTGTACAGAAAGAATCTACACTATACGGTTGTTTCTAAACCCTCATCTTCAAAGGAGATGATCACGATCATGTCCGAGTACATCTTGCAGAAACACAAGAACGATAGCGGGATCATTTATTGCCTCTCGAAGAAGGTGTGTTCAACTGGTCACGTATACACGAACCTTTTCTCAAACAAATGACAGGACGCGGAAACAGTTGCGACGAACTTGCAAGAAGAGAGCAAGGGCATAATTAGAACTGGCGTATACCACGCAGATGTCCCCGATGCTCAGAAGGAGGGGCTTCACAGACAGTGGAGAGAGGGTTCTGTTCAAGTTGTTTGTGCGACAATTGGTAGCTTTTTTGCGCCAGTTTACCTCAATTCAAGTATTCATCAACTTCTTCGACAGCGTTTGGGCTGGGTATTGACAAAGGGAATGTACGCTTTGTTTTGCATCATACAGTAAGGAGACGTCTATCTTTCCAGTGGTAAGTTGAACCCTGACAAATATAGATTTCCGTGAGTGGTACTCTTCGAGTCAACAATTACTGTAGGCAGCATCGAAGATAGAGCTAAATTTCATAGAAATCTCTGGACGGCTATTATCAAGAGTCAGGGAGAGCCGGAAGAGACGGCGGAGACGCGGACTGTATTCTCTACTACAGACCGCAAGATGCCACACGTCAGTCAGCCATAACGTGTTCGGACACAGACGGGCAGGCCAAGCGTGTGTATCACCTCGCTTCTTCTTAGACGTCCTTCCTCAGTTCATTCAACGACCCACATTGCAGTGCATGACATGCTCCGCTTTGCGCAGGACATGCAGGAATGCCGCAAGATCTTGTTCGCCAAGTACGTTCCTTCTCCCACCTCCCTACATGCGTCCAACGCGTGGATCACGTTCCAATTTCATATGATTAATCAATCACAATCTCAGATACTTTTCTGCTTCTTCTGATCTCTCCGTGGCCTCATGGACGACCGACGAATCGGGTGCGATGGATAAGTGTGGCCATTGTGACAATTGCACGCGGCCTGTGGGAACGTTGTGCTACAAAGACGTCACACTCGAGGCGTGGGAGACGCTCAAGATTATTCAGGCTGTTGATGCTCAAGGAGGTAGGCAAACAATCTCCGGGTTGAGCGATTTGGCAAGGGGAGCGGGTGGAGGTGCGTTTGAGGCGGGGAAGAGGAACAAGCAAAAGATGCAACTGGATTATAGTGCTGTCGCTGGCGGCAAGGTCGCGCTATCCAAAGACGTACGTCATCCCTCTCTCTTGTTACCTTCTTTTTGGAGACGTACGCTGTCGCAAGCTATATGCGGTTGCTCTCGTTTTGACGCTTGTCCTATCTCTCATCAAGATACTGACGAAGAGATGGTGATCTGTTCCTTTTTTTCAGGAGCTCGAAGCGCTCATCGTGCACTTGCTCCTCTCCCGGTACCTCGCTGAAGCATTTTCGTCCACCGCATACACGGTGAATGTGTACGTCGTGCCGGGTGATCTCGCACTTCGGCTCACGCGGTTCTCTCGGGAAGACGTACAGGCCGGCAAGGGGCCACGGATTCACTATGCCTTTCGGCGGAACGAGCGGAAAGGGAATGCAAGTGGTGGTAAGCGACAACAGAAGAAGCAGGCCCAGAACGAGGGTACAGGTAAGGATGATAAGAACAGGAACAAGATCCAGACTGGAAAGACTGTAGATGATCCACGAGCGCGTGGGGCGGCGGCGGGACCGTCGCGCATACCACTATACCAGCCGCAGAACCATGCGCTGGTCGCGGGTGCGAAGAAGAAACGACCATACGAGTATGTCGAAGCCTCCGAAGAGGACGAGCGGGAAGAGGAGGAAGTAGAAGAACAGATCGAGGAGGATGAAGAGGATTTCACGAACGCAATACGCAGGATCGACGAGGACGTGGAAAGCAGCAGCGACGAGGGGGGTGGGGATTGGGAGTATTCACTGCGACCCTCGAAGGCGGGCGGGAAGTTGAAGCGACCGAGGATGAGCACGAGCGTGAGTGTACCCGCTAGGAATGCCCCGAAGAAGCCGGAAAAGAAGCAGAGTGTAGATATCGACGTGATATCGCTGTCGTCGGACTAGACCTCCTTTCCCTTTCCTCGTCTTCACCAGTGCTAACCAAGTAACTAACAATGGAAAATAAGACGTTGTAATTGTATTTTTCCTCCAAAGGACTCGAATCTCGACATGTTTATACATTGACACATTTTGTATGTTTGGGGTGTTCTTTATACATGAATATCCTCTCCCCTCCACATCCTGAAACTGTAACCAACACTGAACCAATTAGCGAACATACACTTACATCGGTGTTCATGGTCTCAACTTTTGATCTTGCATATGGGTACACACTCACTGACGTTATTCATGACGAGCTCGCCGGTAGAGATCATCTTGGTAAATATTGGCAGAGAATCTGATGACGACGCCCACGCAAAAGACTAGGCACCGAGATGTACGTACAGGATCAGTTGATCAAACGATATTCGACCCTCCAAGTCCTTCATCGTATTGTGTAGCGCGAATGCAGCACGGGTATGGTCCAAACGACCCGACCCTTCGCTCACCATCTTATCGTAAAACACCGACGTGATCTTCTGAGCCTGCTCATCGTCCACCGCCCACATCGTCCCAATCACAGAGCGGAACCCGGCAAACTGCATCGCCGACGCAAGATGGATCATCTCGTCTGGGCAGTCTTCATCTCCCACGGTCGTATGACACGCGGAAAGGTACGCAAACTGGGCGTCCAGCAATTCGCATCGCATGATCCGCTCGATCGTAAAGCGACCGTCGTGAAGCGCGAACGCCGACTTGAACGGCTGTCGCCGATTCGGAATACCATGGCATGCAAGATGTGCCCATTGGTTCTGGTGCAGTTCCTCGACCACACGAGTTATGCACGAATCTGAGCCTTCGATACACCTGAACGTGGCGAGGCCATCGACGCGTCGACCAATGTTTACCAGTTCCGCTCCTACCGAATGCAGTTCGGTCTCCCCGGAAGCGTTCGCCTGACCGATGCCAATGAAGCGCTGTTCTTGACTGGAAGAATTAGACGGTTCGTTCCGTCTGGCACGGATGAGGGCGGTCAGCGTAGAGGTGTACGATGAGATATATAAATCAGCGAGCCTCTGCTGACCCATCCTATACGAACCGGCAGCGTGTAGGGGAAGGAGGGAGAATTCGGCAGTGGGGCACCACCAGATGCGTGATTGAGAAGGAAGTATCGTCTGAAGAAAGTTGACGATGGGAGAAACGACCTTGTCCCAGAGTTGGCGCAAAATCACCACCAGGTGTTTTGCCACGCTCATCATCTTTGCGCGAAATGTCCAAGTACGAAGGTCTGATGACAGCTTTCCAACCTCCGCCTTTGTGATCCGCAATGGAACGTGAACGGGGTCCCGGTCGAGCAAGACAATGAGGGCATCGCAGCCGTACTTGCTCGCATTCACGATGATGACGGGTCCCTTGCTGGCGGCTTGTTGGAGATCAGCGAAAAGCGAGG
This sequence comes from Fistulinella prunicolor, assembly GCA_038089875.1. NCBI lineage: Eukaryota > Fungi > Basidiomycota > Agaricomycetes > Boletales > Boletaceae > Fistulinella > Fistulinella prunicolor. The sequence continues at coordinate 24,421 of JBBPLP010000045.1, read as the reverse complement.
GCAGGAGGAAATGTGAGACGCCGGGCAACTCGCGAATGGCGGTGACCACTTTTTGGAGTTCGATGTTTAGATGGCATACCCGATCATGTTGATCTGCACCGGGAGAGTCAAGGGCCTCGCGAATGAGCGAGGTCAGCTCCGCGAACTTCTCCACCAATGTCTCTCCTGACGAGCCTGATGCTTTGACTTCGTCGAGTGGCGCATTGAGGCGGGTAAGCTGGCTCCAAAAAACGCCTCGTCCCTGCTCCAAAAGTTCAATGGCTCTGGTAGGGGAGTGACAGCGAAGACAAGCCGACAACGCGTCTACTGCGAGCGACGACGTAAGGCCTCTGAGCACGTCTATGTGCTGAGGTAATGATGGGAGAGCGGCTAGATGGCGAACGAGCAATTGAAGAGATGTTTCATACGCGAGCAGTATTGTGGGATGCTGGAGATCTTCAGCCACATCGATCCATGCTCTAGAGGCAGATAGATCGGCAGAAGTTGGTGTTTGAGGCATGTTTGCTATCTGAGTGTAGAGACTGAACAATTCCTCCTTATCCTTCAACTGGTTTGACTGCGCGAACCGAGTGCGGAGACAACGTGCGAGGTTTCCCAGAGACTGTGACCAATCAGGGTGCCCTGATGGACGAAGCGCTAGTACGTCTCTGTTTAGAGCAATGGCTTCGTCAAGGTCCTCCATTCCTTTGAGCCGCAAGTACCGAGTAAACAGATACATTCCAAGGTTATTCAAAGACATAGAGCGAACTGCATGTCCTGGTGGGCAAAGCGACAGTGTGTACCTGCTCAGGACGATAACATCGTTGAGGTCCTCCATTTCCCTGACCCGCATGTACCGCGTGAAGACATAATTTGCAAGGTCGTTCAGAGACGCTGAGTGACGTGGGTGCCCTTGTGGACAAAGTAATAGGGCCTCTCCGCTTAGGACAATGGCTTCATTGATGTCTTTCATTTCCCAGAGACGCCTGTACCGAATGGAGAGGTAATTTGCAACATTGTTCAAAGACTTCGAGCGACCTGGGTGCCCCGGTGGGCAAAGCGCCAGTGCCTCCTTTCCCAGGACGATGGCTTCATTGAGATCCTCCGTTCCTCCAAGTTGTCGGTACCGAATGGAGAGATAACGTGCAACGTTATTCAAAGCCATTGAGCGAAGCGAATGCCCCGGAGACTGAAGCGCAAGTGCGTCTCTGCCTATGATGATGGATTTGTCGAGGTCTTCGATTTCCCCTAATTGTTCGTACCGAGTGGAGAGATACTTCGCGACGTTGATAGCAGACATTGAACGAAGTGGATGTCCTGGTGGGCGAAGCGCTAGTGCATCTCTGCCTAGGACGATGGCTTCGTTGAGGTCTTCCCTTTTTCCGAGGAGCAAGTACCGAGTATGGAGATAACTGGCAATGTTGTTCAAAGACATAGAGCGATCTGGGTGCCCTGGTGGGCGAAGTGCCAGCGCATCCCTGCTTAGGATGATGGCTTCGTCAAGGTTCTCCATCTTCCCGAGCCGTTGGTAACGAGTGGAGAGATATTTTGCAAGGTTGTTCAACGATATTGAGCGGAGTGGATGCCCTAGTGGGGAAAGCGCTAGTGTGTCTCTGCTCAGGACGACGGCTTCATCGAGATCCTCCATCCCCCCGAATCGATCATGCCGGGTGGACAGACCATTTGCAACGTTGTTCAAATACATCAGACGATCTCTGTGCCCTGGTGGGCAGAGTGCCAGAGCATCTCGGCTAAGGAAAATGGCTTCATCAAGGTCCGTACTCTCTCCAAGCTGTTTATACCGAGTCAAGAGATGAGCCGAAAGAAATTTCAAAGAGACTAATCGTATGGGGTGACCAGAAGGAGAAAGCTCTAGTGCTTCGCGGCTGAGGACAATGGCCTCGTCGACATCCGTCATCCTCCCAAACCGGTGGTATCGATCATAGAGACGACTTGAAAGCTGATTCAAAGAGAATGCTCGCTTAGGGTGACCAGGTGGGCAAAGATCCAACGCCTCGCGATCGAGGACGATTGCCTCGTCGATGTGACTCCTCTGCCCTCCTTTCTGAAATTTAGCGGCAAGCGAATCGGCTTCTGAATGCAACTGTTCAACTGGTTAGAAGTATCAGTTCACTGCCCTCCATACCTGCAGGAATAAAGTAAGTACCTTTCGAACTCATACGGACTCACTTTGATGTGTTTTGGAAATAGACTAGCACGTTGCGCAAGAGTCTGTCTGGACCAGAAGTTAGAATGGTAAGAATGAGAACCTAAACTCCGCATTGATCCCGTGGCACTCGCCTTTTGCTCTGAGCATGGGAAACGACTCTTTGGAGCGTTATCGGTCGTACTAGTATGTAGCGGTCTCCGTGGGCTCACTGCTGGACTTATTCTTTACTAGTTCAACGTGATCCAGTGTTCATGGTCTCGAAAAATTAGATGCCCGGTCAACGAGGCGGTCGAAATGCATGTAGGTGAACCTGCAACGTCAATGGAAACCTTGAACACGAGGAGAAAAAAAGAGCTTCAAGTCGCAGACGGCCACCATTGGGAGACGAAGTAGTAGTATTCAGTGAAAAGTTGTTGAGGAAACTGGACAAGGGGCCGGACTTCGGATGTCGTGACCAGTCACCGATGTCACTTCCACAAGGACAGTCGCGGCGTTGATGCAAACGAGCAGCATTCCAGTCAGCCTCTCCGTCGCGAAACTATTTAACAATGGATTTCTAAATTTCTGTCTCCTTCCCGCCATTCCCTGACAAGTACGTCACATCCAAATCCCCCAAGCAGGCTGGGTTAGCCAATGTCGCGAACCCGGCTTTTCAACCGGGGCCTTGGTGTCATCTGGTCCAACAGCACGACCAGCAAGGGCGCTACAAGGTCGTATCTCTTGCACGCCACAAGCGACGGCCAGCTCTCCCCACCTTTCAACATGAGTTCATCACTTTACAAGTAGTCGACTCGACCAACGAACAGGTGGTCCCTACCCGTGTCCGCATTTGCCGTCGCATGGGCCAGGATAGCGTACTTTCATGCAGCACAGGAGACTGATGCTCATAGAGCTCCGCAGAATTCAGCGGATGGGACACAACGTAGCCCTTCCTTTCGCAGCTGTATCATATCTCGTCCTACACGCCCCTGAGAGACGGCGTGCGTATATCGTCTTCAAAATTTCCGGTTATGGATTTGCCACTGCCATTTTTGATGCGGCATACGATGTCTACGGCGGTATCGTTAACATCGGTGACTGCAGGTTCTTCACGCGACGCTCCCGTTCCTTTGCGCATTCTCCTCGGGCGCGAGGGAAGCAATGCACCAGAGTGGGCCAGGGATATTGTCAGAGATGTGGAGGATGTTCCACAACGCAACATCACGCTTTGGTACTTCATCTTATGTTTAATCTTGATTACTGTCATCTGAAAGTATTATCAGTAGTATTACCAGTCATATAACCTCCATGGCTTAGGGAATAGCAGGAATACAGGCAGGGGAATTGACAGAAGGTGAGGAGGGTGCGGAGGGTCAATGAGCGGCACATGGAAATCGGTACCGACATGGCTTAGACGGCATCAGATGGATACCCGAGATGATCCACGGCACTAGACAGAAGCCAAGGACTCGTTCAAATGTTCAATGTATTTTTAGTGATCCATCAGACAGAAAGCTCGAGGTCAAGAAAGACATTGTTGTAAAACACTAAGCTGGCAATGAAGCATCCAGCCGGTGCATACTAAATCCGTCAATAATTATGAGCAAAATGTATCATGATCACAAGAGTGTCCGACTCTAGGAGATGGCTAAGAATACCCACCCTTACGTATGCCAGACTCTTTAACACGATCGAATGATGGCGGAAGCAAAGCTTGTTTCAGAGATCACTCCCCTCCAGATGGGAAACAAGGCGGACAAACTTGTCTGTAAGTGTGCAGTGTTGCTTAGGGATATCCGTACGCCATGGGCGAATTCTGCATAATGTTTCGGCCGCTTGTTCAAGACAGAGTGGCGCTGGAAATCGAAGCATGTGGGTCAGCATGGCCTCAAGGGGGGGAAGGACGGGCGGGATGAGTCTCGCAGACTGAGCTGCTTGGTTCGTATATCTTACCGCACTCGATCAGCAAGCCACTGGGGTGTTGGGAGGAGGTAGCTTCCGTACGGCGACGAGCTGTTCCTTGCACCTGAGCGACCTCAATGTCGGTATTAGGTTGTTAGCATCTTGCTTGCCCACGTTGACGGTGGTACCATGCTAGAACCGTTTCAGTAATCTGCGTGGCCGTTCCGCTGGGAGCGATCGTCCAATCGGCCGATTTTACGACCTTCTAGGCAAATACAGACGAACAATATTTGTACTTACACCTTCGATCAAAAACTCGTACCCATTCGGTCCGGAGTTGATTTGTTTCCATATACAACTTTCACCTCTCTCAAGTCAGGGTAGGCTTTTCGACATAATTTTATTTGCTCCACATCTTGACTCTTCGTAAGCGTAGTAGCTCCATGGCGTCAATGCTTTTATTCCTAAATATGAAAATGCACCCTTCATTCCTCGCGATTACGGGCTCTGAACCAGCAAGAGTCCGTCGGACGAAAATCTGAGCTACATCAATGTCACCACTAAGCTTTGATCTCGGATGTGCTTTCTCACCAACGGCTTTCTTCAACTCTTTTTTTTTGTCAAACCTTGTTTGACGGTCCTGGATGTGGCAACTCGGAAGAAGGCAACGGCGGGTCTTCTAGCGCGCCCGCAGCCAAGATTGTTCGCGAGGCGATGCTGTGCGCACGGATCTTTGATCCGTAAAAGAACAAAATCTATATTTTATCGTCGTCGACGACGATGAGCCAACCAGGAAAACCCGCGTGTGGGATGAGATCAGTACGACGTTCACCATGCGGATCACAAAAGGTGGAACACGGGAGGGTGGAGATGGGTACAAGAGATAGAAAGGGGAAGCCGAGACGAAGGGGAACGTACAAACGGGGTCGGGGCCATCACGAGCCCGAGAATCGCAAAGAGCGTCAGCGCCCATTTGTAAGTCAACGCATCAAACAGTTGTTGGGTGAACAGCGGGAATACCAAGGCCATCAAGTTTCCTGTCGAGAAGAAGAAAGAGGGGGTAGGAGAAGAAAAAGAAACAAAGAGATGAGGATGGATGAACTTGAAATTAGCGAGACGTACGGAAAAGACTCTGCCCTGCTTGGGCAGAAGAAGCATACGTGTTGTAACTAATCAACAGTTAACGTCGATTAAACCACCAATAATCCCGCGTAGAGTCTAAGGGGAGGACAGAACGTACCAGTCTGCGAGGTACAGAAACGTCACTTGGAAGATGACCATGACACCGCTCATAAACACCTTCAAGACCAGAGGAAGGGGTGAAATATTAAAGATGAATATTCAAGAGGGAGAGATAGCAATTGACCGTCAGTCCAATGATAGGTAAAATCCAGTGTATCTTCGGCGATGCCGTCCAAGCGAAGACGAACATGCCGATAGGAAGACACAATGCAGCGACGCATGCTAGATATAGCCTCGCCTCCTGTCTCTTCCGTGAAAAGTGTTTCCTAGTCATATTTAATAGCATACCAATCGTATTTCAGTCACATTATACTCCAAAATCGTCCAGGATAACCTCACCTGTAGAGTTTATCTTGATACATGTTGGCAAAGAATCCGATGATGGCGCCGATGCTTGCATGTTATGAATATGTGAATTGGCAAAGGACAGATGATCTAACTTACCTCGATGTTATGTATACGTATCCGGTCTGCCGAACGTCGAAACCGTAAACCGTTTGAAACATGGGAGTTACCGCTCTATGGAGCCCTATGAGTCGACACGCCTGAGGATAGTTGACAGGTCACATACTCCAGTAGGCAGTAAACCACACCCCAAGTAAAACCACACCATATCTATACCCAATCTAGTCGATCGAGGAGCGGTGAATATCTAAAGGAACTTACGCTGAAACTTTGCACGATAGGTTCTGTAGCCAGAAAATCTAGTATTATAAATAAGGGTCAGGGCTGTAAATTAGAAGCATGATACAAATACGTACATAATGGCCGCGTGCAAGACGTCTTGATGAGACTCCAGAAGCTCTCCTTATCAATCTCAGCTTTAGCTTTGTAAGCGCTGCTGCCAGTGAGTTTACGCTGCAATCGTGCGTTTCGCTCATCACCATCACCACAACCATGATGAAGAAGCATGAAAACCTGTCGAGAGTACATCATTGTTACGGCAAAATTAACCAAAAGTGTGACCTTACATGACGTGTATCCACTGGACCCATCGCCAGCCAAGGGATGGACTGGACTCAATCACACCTCCTATAACAGATCCGAACCCGATCGCAAACAGCGACGTAAAAGCAAATATCGACATCGGTAAACCTCGCCTGCCCACAATGAGTGTAAAAAGGAACGTGATCCAAAAATGACTCACTCCTGAGGCTTCCAGATATCGGCAATACTACCCCCGACCAAGGAGGCCCCAGTGGAGCCGAATATACCTCCGAGAGTGCGTCCTGCAAGTACTACCCCCATGTTTGGTGCCCTGTGTGCTAGATATTATCATCCGCGTAGGTGATCGAAGGTATAATACTTGCAACGCAACCATAACCTGGGTGAGAGTGTACATGATCGCCGAGAAAATATAGACAGGTCTTCTTCCAACTTCCTAAACGACTCGGATATGAGCAGTGGATATCAAAAGGGTCTAATAATGACAACGAACCTCGCTGAATGATGAGGTGACGAGCGGAACAATCCCAAAGCCCATAGCGTAGAGGCCAAGACCTAGCGCGGCCTCCAGCTCGGTGCAATGCAACTCTTTTTTCATAGATGGTATACTGATGGAAAACGAGGATGAAGCAGCGGCTAGATGGTACCATGAGTGCGGCCATGGAGTATTCCAAAGATTGAGTAGGTTACCTGTTATTCCAGTGAAGTAGCAGGTGGTCAGAGTGATGGCCCATTTTTTGAGGAGAGGATAATTCTGAGGATTTCGCTGATCCCCGTCTTCGAACTCGATCTGTGAGCGGTGAGCGACGCTCGCTGGTGATAATGGGGGAGTATACAAAAATTATCTTCTCTCCATTCCCAGTAACGGTAGCGGCGGGAGATGCTTGTGAGAGCGTACCCTTCGTACTCTCGCTTGACATGACTGTGAAGCGAAGTACTAAACCTAGGAAGAGTAGTTTACTGAGGGAAGGTGCAAGAAGGTTGATCAGCTGAATAGTCGTACCTCCCAGAGAACTTCTACACCGTATAAATGTGTCATGCTGACGATTGCAATGACTCGATCGGAGGGTGGGCCGCGGGAAAACATGCACCCCGGCTTCCTTGTACAAAACAATTTGATGAGGCATGCACAGAAGGCTGAAACATAACATTCCAACATTGGGCATGTCTGCCGGTGACGCCTATACGCCCCCTGTCAGTAGAACCAATCATGAGCGAGTAATGTCTCCAAAAGGCTAAATGTCTGTGGACCATGTTAGCTTGAAGAGGGACTTCTTTGAGCCGCTATGTAAAGAACGGAAATTGCAATTATTGATCAAATACAAAAGGTTTCTCGCGGGATAATACATGCAGCCCTCAGCTGCTACCTTTGTTGATGCAGATACGTGAGCCCATGCATAATAATGGACGCGTCTCGAACGTTTCTAGGTGGTCAGACACCCGCGAGGATCATTGTACCAAGCTGGGCGAACCTCAATCACGGGAACACAACTAAGACTGAAGAAACTGAGTTCGAGTTCGGAAGCTCGTGATACTTTTGCGTCAAAAGAAACGCTGTGTATGGCCTGCAAGACCGATAAGCCTGATCTGCACGTAAAAAAGAAGCTTTGAACTTACCTGGCAAGATTGCTCTGGAAGCAAATTTTACTGGGGGGGCTTCACGCCAGTTCTTCGTAATAAGAAATGGAAGCCAGCATCGAAGCCGACCACGACACGGGCTCCGAGTCAGGGCAGATTGAGCGGATAACCCCGTCGAGCGACTGTGATTAGCGATGCATCATGAACATGTCCAAAGCCGAGTCGGCCGAAGATGTTCAACTTTGAACCGAGAACAATTATATAGCATCCGGTCGCCGCGAGGCTGCCTGCTAGTGACAGCCTAGGCCTGCGTTGAGATCTGAGTCTGCTCTTCTCAACTAAGCGCCGCAAAGAGTGCATTCTGACCCCTTGGGGTGACCGCGCGGTAACCTTGTGCTAGAGAATTCAGCCTGGTTAAGGCATGGTTATACCGTTACAGCTCCGAACCGTCCAGATGGAAGCGAAGGCTATCAGAATGCAGCAGCTCTGTAACATTTTCCATGCATCTCGCTGACCCCAATGCGGCGCGGCCAAATCGCGCATAGTCAGTACAGGCAAAAGTGGCCCACTGACCTATTCTGGCTGAGAAGTTGGTGGCAACCGGGATAGTTCCGTGACGTGTAGTGTGACATTGGAGGGCGGGTGATCTTTTCTTTCCCTGGACTCCATTTATCAAGACGACAGTCCATTGGAAGGCACCATAAGCCTGCCACTGACTCAGAATCACAAACGGTTTCTCCAATGCTGATCTATTTGCCTCCAAAAGTTCAACTTGGTTTCTTTTCCTCGTCCGCACGCGTCTAAGCTTCTTGGCTATCAATCGACAAGACGACACTGAAGGTTGAAGGTTGAAGGTTGGTATAGATAGGGTTATTATGTCAAATGGACTTTTGGGGTGAGCGAATGGCCCATACTCTTTCGCAAGTACACCTTCGAACATCGACACGGAAAAATAGCAACGGAAGCAATGCTCTCTATCGTATGTGGTGGAAAACAGCAGGCTGGACCAGAACTTGGCTTCCTAATTTGTATTTCAGTCGGAAGATCGCACCTCCTGATCTGGTGCTGATGTTGGTGTAGAATGTCTTGACGAGAACAGGATGTTTTGAGATTCCTTTCCGTATTTACCACTGATGCAAAGGGGGATAGGTCGTCGATTGTTCTTCTGCACGGAAATGAATGCTGGTGCGTTTCTCCGGAAATGGGCACGATTGCTTTATATGCCAGTGGTGGTGTGGGGGCTACCCATTGCTCTCCACGGCAATGAGAGCATGCCAGGAAGGACAAACCAGTACTAGGGGTGAGAATCAAGCTTCGGATATTGGTTTGCTGAATCATCCATCTTGAAGGAAGACGACGTGATGATGGCGAGCGAATGGGTGACGCTGATAAATCAAATGCATTATCAATCAGACGATTGGCGTTAGTTGCAGTCGCGTTGATATCAGTCAGCCGCAGTACTTATAGCGCAAATAGTTTGCACTTCATCGTCCACTTCCACCATGAGTTCAATCACTCTGTACACTGCCAGAGTAAGTTCAGCGGTGCCATCCTTAAGCTAGCATCACTAACCCACTTGTCTTCGGGACAGATCTGCCCCTATGCCCAAAGGGTGCGTGTATTTCTCACGGCTCGTCGCGTATCATGATGTGCTCACGCGTCAAAATCATCCAAGGTCGAGATCGCGCTCACAGAGGCCAAGGCTCCATTCAAAGCCTACCAGATCGATCTTCAGAACAAGCCCGAGTGGTATGCCCCCAAGGTGAACCCGGCAAGCAAGGTCAGCCTGGCGCTCCACTGTCCCGAGTCGTATGTTAATCGACTTCCTACATGGCGTCCTAGGTACCTGCAATCGCGTACGGCGGTCCTGACGTTCCTCCGGAGAACCCTTCTCCCGAATCCGTGAAGCTCAGCGAGTCTCTCGTCCTTGTCGAATTCGTCGCCGATCTCTTCCCAGAGGCCAATCTTCTTCCAAAGGACCCTGTACACCGTGCACAAGCTCGCTTCTTCGTCGAGGTCGTCAGCTCTAAATTCGTCCATGCTTTCCAAAAATTCGTCTTGCGCGGAGAGGGTTATGAAGACATTCTCACTGCCGTGGAAGCGATCCAGAACGTCTTGCCAGCCACCGGCAAATATGCTATCGGGGACCAGTACACAATTGCAGACATTGCTATCACGCCGTTTGTTGCTCGGCTTAAACTCACTTCTGCAAACGAGATAGGAAAGTACACGGTCGGGCAGGGCAGTGAATTCCTCCAAGCATTGAACAGCGAAAAGTATGCCAAATTCAACGCTTACGTCGGGCGCATCTTGGATCGTCCAAGCTTCCAGGCTACATTTGATGTGGTACGTTTCCCCTTTGGAAGGGGCAACAGCAATTTTTAATACTGAACATGATCGTTTAGGAGTACATCAAGGAGTACCTCACGAAACGCTTGGCCCGAGCATAAACGAAGCAACAGGCATGAAGGTGTTGGTTTCAATGAGCATCAGAATTTAGTTTTTAAGGATAAATAATTCATGTGTGCGAGTGCGTAGCTGTGTTCAAGATGTACTATGGTCAAGTACGTGGCATTCTAAATCGAAAGTTGAAAGTAGAGTGATGGCTTGCCGTGCCAAATCGTATTACCTCCGCCTAGCGTGCTGATGGCATACGGGCCATTGTCAACCCTGCCGCGTCGTTCGCATCGACGCAAGGGCAAATGCTGGCTAACGTGTCACTCGCACTCCCCTGTTTCATTCCATAACGTGAGGAACGTTTGTATCCTGTTAGAGGCTGTTACGAACACCACTGCAATGCTCCTTGAATCATTGCTTGAACTGATACTAGCTACACTGTTTGGCGTATTATAATATGATGGTGATGTGCGTTCGCCCGCAAGTTGGAAACGAGGTTTGTCCCACGCAACAAGGGTACTGCTATTTCCAATCGACCCGCACTAGGTTCTCGCTTCCGATCATATATGGGCCTCAGTTAACACTTGTCTAATTGAAACTGCAAAACGATGAGCCGTCCCATGTACTTCGCTGCGTGCTGCGTGCCGCCGCCACTGACATGCCAACTAGACGGCTGACGGCGTGTCCCATGCGGGGACCATGACACTTTTTCCACACGCAGAAGTCATGCCGATGATCGTACGCGCATAGCCCATTACACTAACCCCCAGCATGACCTGTGGAGCATGCTTACCCTGCTCGCCTGGGTAGACTCAGGGGGAAACATTTACTGCTCCCCGAAAGGACTCCCATGCCACGTCCATGTCTGGTCACCGAAATACAACCCAATAAGCCCTCGCTACACCCCGTGATGACCATTACGGGGCAAGGTGCACCCGTTTGGCCATCCTACAAACCTATCTTACACCACCCTGCTCTTTGAAACGCTGCAATCCGTCTTGAACGACTTGAGAGCCAACCTCCCCTACGAATATTGAGAATCGAGATTGAGGCCATGAAATAGAGGTTGTGCAATTACTATCACTAGTCGCCGTCGCGGTCCGAACCTCGGCCTCGTCCTGTCATAGGTGCCGGGGTGTCGTCGTCTAACGTGATGTGGCAGAGTGTTTTATTGATCGATTCCCCAGAGACTCCCCGCTGGGGAAGGTTGTGCGGGCATACAGTACGAGAATAGGGTTAAGTGCGGATGTGTCCGTGGAGGCGGGTCAACCGGTCACCGGTCATCCCTGTAGCCGGTTCGACGACAACAACAGCGCAAAAAAATGGGCTCTTCTTTCGGAAGTCGCCATCGCGAGATTGCCTCATGTCTCGCAAGCTCGATTGGATGGGGAGAGTGTGAGAGAGTGAGGGGAAGTGGGGCGATTGAACGACTCGCCCTTACCAACACGACCACTGCAAAGTCAAACGCTGAATCTCGCCAAGAGAAACCTATTTGAACCTTGGACCTACATCCCTTAGGACACAAGCCGACGAAAGTCAATCCGCTGATGGGCTAATCCGAATTCTTGACTTTCGGAAATAAAGAAACAGCTGCCGAAGAAAGCGCACTTGAGTGTCTTGAAGCGTCGACAAGATGGAGGCGGGAACTGCGGATTTCAGCCCTGGCGTGGCGGGAGCCCGACTTCAGTGTACGCTTCGGCTGTCTTCTGATACGCACGGGTTGCACCGGAAAAGCACCTGATAAAAGAAGTCAATGACAGTTGACCTTGGATGCTTGTATTCAGCTAGCGTCGCGTAACCAAAGTTTCAGGATTGTTGCGTTCAAGCGCGACAGCCGACCTGAGCTCTCAACGCACCGTTCGACGGATGCGCCCTAGCGCATAGAGCGCAGCCCTTTGACTTCGGTGACAGGTGTCCACGTCATGGGCGATTGCCTAAAGCATTTTTTAAAACCCAGTCCCTATTAGGCTATGTGCGGCATGTGGACTAACGGGCCAATAGCATTGACAGGCACCAGCACATAAGCGATCAGAGGGACCATTTCCCATCGTTCCCCTGAGCCTACAGCCCTCAGAATCCTGGTCCATCTAATGTCAAGATCATTGCCTTAGAATTCATTAGGGGATGACGAGACTGCTATAACCCTGCGGTCCCCGCCCACATATCACTGTGTGGCCCCGTTCAAGGTGTCAAGGTAGAGTATGGAGGCGGTATCATTAGCTCGATAAAGGCGAGCGAGACCCTCCGATCTCGGACGATCGAACGCACGACCCGAGATTGCCATGGGGGATGGAAATCATCATCTTCTATATGGCTGAAACTCGCCACGAGTGAAAGTCGGACAGAGTACTCGTCGCATGGTATTAAACGGTATTGTCAGGGAGAAGTGCGATAACAGTGGTCATCATCGGTTAACGCGTGCACGTTGGATTAGGATAGAATTTTCCACCTGTGATATTGCCCCCGATGCCTGTGCGTTTGTCGTGAGTGCGACGATGTCCTGGTGACTTACCACTGACTGCACGTTGTTGATAGGTACAAGCTCGGCCCGGATTGGCTTGTTTCGCGAGTTAACACTCAGATCTAGGTTCGGACTCTGGTGTCATTTGCGTGACTAACAAGACCTGGCAGGACTGACTGCGCATGGCGACCCGCAGCTCTTCAGGTATATAAAGCCACGCGAAAAAGTCCGATGTTGTCCCATAAATCATAAGTTTTGTCGCGAACAGGTATCTCAGAATGGTTACTCAACTAACATTGTACGGACACAAGGTAGCCCTAAAGCTTTATCCCGATCGAAGCAGTACTGATTTGCAGGACCCAGGCTTCTCCTTACGCCGAGAAGGTACAGTTTCTTGGGCCATTAATCTTTGAGACTTGTAACACAGTCCCACAGATTGAGCTTGCACTGAAGGAAGGCAATATCCCGTATAAATACTACGCGGTCAGCCTCCCAAACAAGCCTGAGTTCTTCGTCGAAAAAGTGTACCCTGTCGGCAAGGTGTGTAGTGAGGCATAGCAACGTTTGGGAGGAGTAGTTCCACTTACGCCACGACGCTTGACAGGTGCCAGCGATCGCCTATGGAGGCCCGGACGTGGTCCCAGAGGAGCCATCTCCAGAATCCATCAAAGTCGGAGAATCGGATGTGATCCTCGAATTCGTCGCAGATGCCTACCCGGAGGCCCAACTGATGCCCAAGGACCTCGCTCAACGTGCCCAAGTACGGTACTTCATAGAATCAGTCACGAATAAGTACTTGCCTGCGTATATGGCGTGGCTCATGGACCGCGAACCACAGGCTGCAGAGAAGCTGCTCAGGGAGATCGAGTTTCTCCAGGGGTTGCTTTCGGAGAATGGGGAGTACGCCGTAGGAGACAGCTACACGATCGCAGACGCCTGCGTCACACCATTCATCCATCGACTATATCTGAGCTTCAACAATGACATCGGAAAGTACCCAGTGGGAGATGGCCCTAAGTTTGGCGAGTCATTGAAGGACCCCAAGTACGCCAAATTCGTGGCGTACGCAAGCGCCATTACAGGACGACCAGTGTCCAGGGAAACCTACGTTGAGGTGAGCGAAATTGAACGCTACTCCTACATTGGATTGACTTGGAAACAAAAAGGAAAATGTGAAAGGAACTTGGATTTATCTGTTTGGCAGGAAGTGAATATTCGAACGAAGAAATGATATCTATTAGATGTGTACTCAGAAGTCCTTCAATACTATGTAATAAAATTGTTCAAACCTCAGACAGGACGGAGTTAATGTGCGAATACTTACATAAAATGAGACTTGTACAATGGGAGATTAAGTTACAAAATAGGAACAAATAATATTCTTCCAAGTCCGCGAGAATCAAAGGGATACCTAAAATAGGCAGGTGTTATTGGACAAAAGGAGACAAGGACAATGCGAGTCGAACGACAAAAGGCCAAACCGATCGCTCCAGTAAAATGGCCAAACTTGCACCCTCAAAGTCATCAACTACTTATTGTTGTTCGTCACCCACACAGCTTATTGTCTGTGTCGCAGTGGGGTATATATATCTCCGCTCCAGTTCGACCTGCTTCTCGACCCACATCGTATCGAAGTTGCGCGACGTCATAGAAATTGTCAACACAGAACACGACTTGAAATGAGTTCTCGTATGTTTTGCCATTGCACCCTCTGGTCTGGTTCGAAAAGCTCACTTGTCTTACAGTCTTCCCTCGCACTTCACTAAAGCGTTCTCCCCTTACCCGTACTCGAAAGGACAACATTCCTACGGAAACTCCTTCGCGCTCTTCTACCCTTACTCGACGAAAAACTCGTCCTCCACCACTACAAATTATCCCCGAATTATCAGAAAATGAACTCGGCTTCAGCGAATCTCTTGCCCACCCGCCGGCGACAGCGCGGCCAACACAGTTTGTTACGCGACAACCAGAGTTGCACGCTTCTCGCATCACCCTCTCTGCCTATACCTTTTCAATTGACGATGCACTACTCATGCTCGGCGACGACACGCCTCGTTCACCTGCTCTTTCTGCTTCCTCTTCTGTTTCTGACGGCACTTTGAGCGACGACATACTCCCAACCCCTGGCGCCTCAGACGATGAAGATGTATACGCCTTCGAGCTTCCCACACCTCGTCTTTGTCCTCGACGCATATCCATCCGCCCTCTTTGCATTACTAAGACGCGATCCTTGGTCTGCCAAGAAGACGAGGATATTCGCGACCACTTCAAAAAGGCAGAAGAAAAGGCATTTCCTCTAGTAATCGAAGATCCGCTCGAGCTACCTGCCGAAGTTAGTGCAGCGATGGATGAAGAGCCAGAGCAAGATTTCTACACCCGTGAATTCGAGGATTTCATTTCCCTTTCTCCTGTTGTCCCCTCTCCCACTTTGTCGGCACGTCGGGACTCCCTTGTTCTCACCGTTGAAAGCTTGACCACTGCCATTGAGGTTCTTGAACCGAAGCCTCGGGGTCGTAGCAGACACTCCAAGCCTCTTCCTCTTCCCCCTCCTTGCACCCCGCCTATGTCATCTTTCCCATCCATCCCGACTTTCCCTCTGTTGCAGACAACCGCTCGAACGTCGATCATCCGCCGAAAGCGCAACGTTCCAACGCTTCCTAATCATTCTTCTTCGTCACTTCTAGTACAGTCTCGCCCACTTCCGAAAATGGAGGTTCCCCTGGATATTGAGGATTACATCTTCTCCGAAGAAGACTGTGGTGTTACATCCCGCGGACCGGTCGTCGTCGAGCAGATTTACGATCCAGCCGAGGACGCAAGCATCTATTCTCGGTCTTCTTTCGTATACACCACCTCAACTAGCACGCACGCACTGCCACCCGCAATCCCGGAAAATTCCTTTACTAGAATATACGGTGAAGCAGCGCTTCCGCGTGCAAGCACCGATTCGGATGCCCCGCGTTCTTCCGTTGATTCCACCTCGTCCTTTGCGTCTTCAGCCTTTTCAGATACTCCCATGTCACCTTTCTCCTTCTCAGACCCCTCTTCTGAATGCCACGACCCAGAATCCATGCAGCGCTTGCGCAGCCGTTGGTCCTGCAGTACATTGGCCTCTCTCGATATCGAGCCGGCGCGGACGACCACACTCCTCTCGCCTCTTCGAAACGTCCTCAGTTCTCGCGCGCGCAAGGCGCCTCCTCCCCATGTTACACCATCGAAGTCCCCCAAGAACAAGCAGAGCTCTTTCACAACGCCGTCGCCGCCAAGCACACCAGAAAAAAGCATCCGTCGGCAGCGATCACGCTCATCCGCGTCAAGCGGAGGATCAAACTCGACCGAATGCGATGGCCGTAAAGGGTCGCCTAGCGGGCTGAAGAGGAAGCCCATTCCCCTGGCGATCTTCTTGCGTGCTTCTCAATAGCTTGGTATAGATCGGAATCTTGACACGATCGACACGCTTCGCGAACACTTGTCTTGTGACTGATGGTATAGAGCCCTCTTTCGATATTCATGTTCATCACCCCATTTTGTTATCTTATTCTTGTTTTCTGTACTCCCCTTTTTGTCATCGGACACGGGTACTTGTTTCTGACCACCGTTGTATTTTTCTTATTTGCCGTCATCTACATGCCGCACACGTCCACACACGATCAC
The DNA here is from genome assembly GCA_038089875.1 of Fistulinella prunicolor. Taxonomy (NCBI): domain Eukaryota; kingdom Fungi; phylum Basidiomycota; class Agaricomycetes; order Boletales; family Boletaceae; genus Fistulinella; species Fistulinella prunicolor. Next base: position 8,114 of record JBBPLP010000045.1, on the reverse strand, counting down.
CTTTTTGTAGCCTATATATACATAGAACCGTATGCGATGCACACGGGACGCAACGCTCTGTTACATACCTTCGTTTTTCGTACTCACTCCTGTCCTCTCCTTTGTCGAACCATGTAGCAATAGTGCATCGAATCCAACCATTTTCTCATCCAAACACTGGTCTGTCCTTCGCATCATGCGTTGCTATGATCACGTTGCATCCATCTGCGTAGATTCAAACCATACGTTCAGCCAGGACCGATTATTGGATTATGTTTGAGGTGTTTGATTCCAAGTAACCGGAGAAGAGGGGGGCAATTTAGAATATAGTTTAGTAGTTAAATTTCCGTGGTTCATTTCCGAGCAAACACTATCTTCCACCCGGCCGCAATGCAATCCTGGAATGTATGCAACTACGTCGGTATTCGCCACGCAAGAGGAAAGAAGAGAACCTCACGAGATCAAGCAACTTCTTCACGCTCTCCCGCTCCCAAAGCGCCCTCTTGTACCTCCTCAGTCTCTCGAAGTTATCTCCTGCCAACGCCTCTTGGAGGTTCTTCCCGGCCCCTTGTTCAAATTTCCCAACATCCGGCTTGGTGACGGCCTCGATGAATACCAGAATGGGCGCGATCGCACAGTCTGCGTTTGTAAATTCTCTCCCAATTGCAAACTCCCCGCCGTCGGCAGCATCTGGGTCCGGGAGCAATGCTTGGATCCTGAGAAGTCCTTCGACAATCTTCCCGTTTACATCGGAGTTTCCTCGAATCAGCTGGAACGTAGGCTCTTCTACGTGACGTGCGACGGCATCCACAAAGAACCGCACGCGAGCACGAGCAGTCGGGTTGGACACGGGAGGAAGGAGGTGCGAGTTTGGGAAGAGATCAGCAAGGAACTCGAGGATCACACAGGATTCCGTGAGCTTGAACGACAGTGGAGACGGTTCCTCGGGCAGGACGTTGGGTCCTCCATAGGTGATCGCTGGGACCTACAGCGGGTACGTGACGGGGCAAATTATGGGGTCGCGTTCGTAAGGACGTTGTCTTGTTTAACTTACCTTGCCCGTCGGGTTAACCTGGGCGAACCACGATGGTCTACTGTAGATTTCGAATCCGTGCCCTGTATACGATGCGCCGGCTTCCAGCAGCGCGATTTCAACCTGCAAGATGGTGATCAGACAAGTTAATTGTTGTTCGACAGTACAGAACGACCAACTTACCCTATGGGAGAAAGGCGAGATCTTGGCAAATTGACAATGCCATGTGTGTCAGACTATCGTAGCCCGGAGAGCATTCTAGCGCCTACATTGTTAGTATCGTGATATAAGGTGATTTGTTCTGGCATGTCAATCGCTTGACTATTAGTATTCGGATTATCCGGACGCGTTGAAGATCTTCAGTCGCGACTCACGAATGGGAAATCAAGGGTCGATTGAGCAAGGGTGACCTTAAGTATTCCATCAAATCCAAGGACACGCTTTCCCATCGAACGTGCGCTCGCCGGGCCGCGGTAGAGCAATCGTACGACTGTCGTTTCTAAAACTCTCACGGTGTAAATTCTGACTCATCCGACGCGATTTTTACAAATCCTGCGACAGCAACAGTAGTCATGTGACTTTTTCTATTAGTCATGCGAACAAGTTCTTGAAGCTTGATACCCCTACAAGCGTAACCATCACATAGCTATGATATACATCTGTCAGGTGGTCTGAGAAAACCTGTGGGATGCTTAATGGACTCCCGGTGCGCCATTTTCGGACACCCTGTACTTTTTCAGGTGGTCCGTTGTCCAGTGCGAATCTGCGATGCTGACAGACACTACTATTATTAATCAGACACCTCGTGCGATTGCGTTATTTCAATCTATTCGAACTTGACTTATGATATCTAGGGAGGCAGTCCGAGTCGTTCCGCAGTATCACCATCCACTCCTAATATGAGCTCAATCGCATTGTACACGTCCAAGGTACGATCGACTGTACTGTCCTCGCCGAAGATTGCTAACTAGTTCGTTTCATCGGGTCAGCTCTGCCCTTATGCACACAGGGTAGGTTTGTTTTTCTCTTCGCATCACGCGCTCACACATCCAAATCAAAGGTCGAGATTGCGCTCGCGGAGGCCAGGATTCCATTCAAAGCCTACCAGATTGACCTGTTCAACAAGCCCGAGTGGTATGCCCCCAGGGTGAACTCGGCAAGCAAGGTCAGCCCGACGTTCAATCCATCAAACAATTGTATGTTAATCAAGTTCGTGCACAACGACATAGGTACCTGCGATTGCCTATGGCGGTCCAGACGTTCCTCCGGAGAACCCATCTCTCGAGTCCGTGAAGCTCACCGAGTCTCTCGTCCTTGTCGAATTCGTTGCCGATCTTGTCCCAGAGGCCAATCTTCTTCCAAAGGACCCAGTGTCTCGTGCACAAGCGCGATTCTTTGTCGAGGCCGTCAGCTCCAAATTCGTCGCCGCATTCCACAAGTTCATCTCACGTGGAGAGGGATACGAGGATTTGCTGACGGCTGCCGAAGTGATTCAGAACCTGTTGCCAGCCAGAGGTAAATATGCCATGGGTGACCTGTACACGATTGCGGACATTGCCATCACGCCGTTCCTTGCTCGGCTCAAAGTCGCATCTGTGAACGAACTAGGAAAATACCCTGTCGGACAGGGTAGTGAATTCCTTAAAGCGTTGAATAACGAAAAATATGCCAAATTCAACGCCTATGTTGGATGCCTCTTGGACCGTCCGAGCTTCCAGACCACATATCAAGCGGTACGGTTCCCGTGCAAGGGGCGTAGAATCATATTTTTGACACTGAGCGCTCTGTTCATCTAGGAACATTTCAGAGATTTCCTCGCGAAGCGATACCCTCGAGCGTAGTGAACATTGAGGTACTCGAGTTGAAGGCAGGGTTCAGAGGTGGCGTTCAGTTTATAAGAGAAAAGAAATAAGGATATTCACGAATCTATATTTGAAGATAGCTTGTCTTGCCAAAACATACTACTTTCGTACAACATATAGTCGATCGGGTGGGCCGCAGCCTTGCTACTTCGTTGGCGTCGATAAGGCGATCCTTCCGATCTAGACAAGACGAACACTGCTTAGTGGCGTAACAGTCGTCTTTGCCACGGAGATTGACGGTGGTCCTAATTGCCAGTGATCATATCGCACCTTCCTGTTTCATTTCATGGTAATGCGCATCGGCAGAAAATGCCTCAAGCTTGACTGCATTTCTGACGGTGTTCATGCGCCAAGGCGACCCCGAAGTCCTCTTTCTGAGTAGATATATGCATTCCAGAATAGATTGAATGTGGAAAATTTGGATGCAGCGAAGAACAAGAGCCCGTTATTAATCGCTACAATCTTGCTACACTAATTATATTAATTAGACTGTGATCTGGTGATCGTCCCGATGTCACTTATCCAACCATTCTTGTGGTAAAGCGATGAAAAAAAGTGGACAAATCCGGACTCGAACCGGAGACCCCCCGCACTCAGCGCCATGCTAAGCGGATGTGATAACCAGCTACACCATATGCCCGACAACGAACGACAAGGTCTCTACAAAGACAGCGTGAGAACATATCAAACTGTCTTTGCGCAACACAGCCACCTGCGTGATCAAACGTCGCCCTCGTCATTTTCAGGATTCCGTCCAAACAACCCAACGAACATTAAAATGAACGGAGAAGCTGAGAATGATCGACCTGGAACTCCAACACACGCCGACGTCGCGATGGTCATCGAGCAAGACCAAAAACAACGTCCTCAGCAACCTCTCGCCACCGGAGCTTCCGCCCAGGACGGCGCCGACGCTGCGACCATGCCAATGTTTCGTTCCCCAGAACCCACCGAGGGCGAGATCCGGATTTCAACGTCTGGTGCATCCGATCAGACATTGGTTACAGCGGAACGGGATGTGGCGATGGATACAACCATAACCGAAGGGGAATTAATGGTCGAAGAACAGCCTGGGCGAGTTGATCGTGTGGTGAATGAGGTGTCCGAGGCTGCAATTACTGTCAAGGAAGATACTACAGAACAACCACCACCAGCCGAGGAACTTGCGGAGGTAGAGCGAGACGTCAGTATGCCACTCGCACAGCCCAACGCGGAACGCGCGCCAACACAGTCACCTGCACTCATGGTTGCTGGGCAGTCTGCGACATCCTCGAATGCAGCCTCCTCCACTGTGCGGCTTCCACCACCTTACGGCGAAGGCCAGTCTCAGGAACGCCAACTCAACGTCACGGATGCGTTGAGCTACCTCGACGCCGTCAAGGTCCAATTCCAGGACCAACCAGAAGTGTACAACCAGTTTTTGGACATCATGAAAGACTTCAAGAGTCAGAAGTGAGTGGGCTTAACTCTTCGATAAATCACACTCACATTCGGTGCAGTATCGACACGCCAGGTGTCATCAAACGAGTCTCTCACCTTTTTAGTGGCCACCCGGCACTCATCCAAGGGTTTAACACCTTTCTTCCTGTTGGATATCGCATAGACTGCTCCACGGATCCGCAACAATCTATGATCACCGTCACTACACCCTCAGGCATGGTGCTTCAGTCAACTCGGGACGAGCCAACTGGCCTGAGTGGATCACAGGGTTCTTTTCTTCGTATCGACGGTCCAGCTGCAGGCCCATCCAACGCCCTCCCACCTGATCCGAACATATATGGTACTGGGTTGGACAGTGTATCCATCGAGCCCGCCGTGCAATACGTCCAGAAAATCAAACAACGATGCGACGAAGCGACATACCGTCGTTTCCTAGAGATACTCGGGAGATATCACAACATGGCTGACGCTGTGGACGAGGCAAGTCCCGTTTATACGCACCCATGTTGCCTGGAGATTGAATGGTGTATTTCTTCCAGAGAGAAGTATCCGCCGAAATCGCTCGGCTATTCAAAGATGATCCTGATTTGCGTTCTGATTTTCGAATATTCATGCCTGAGAAAAGCCAAGTGCTGTTCGATGACATGGAAGGTACTCTTCTTGCCGCTCCTACGGAACTCAGGCGCACAAGATCCAACACCCCTCTTGATAGGTCGACACGACGTAGACCAGAAGTCTCCCTCGCAGCAGCTGCAGAAGCAGCCACTGTTCCCCAGAAGCGAAAGCGGAAAATCAACGACCGCGAGCGTGATAAGGAAATAGCGCCTAAGACTGCTCCTACTCAGCGTGTATGTCCTCGTTTTGCGCTACTTGCCCTGGATAGGCTGACGCTGAACACAGCCCAAACAGGCGACCTTGGCTGTCAACGGTTCTGCTAATGGTCTGGAGCGAGTCCCATCTCCCGGATTTGCGCTCCGTCAAGCGCAACTACAGCTTGCACAGCAACAGCAGTTTGCTACCCCCTCACTTCCCGTTCCCAATCTCGACGAAACCCACTTTTTTGACCGGGTCAAACGAGCGATCAATAATCGCGACGCGTTCAATGAATTCTTACGCCTGGTCAATCTCTTTACCCAAGAGCTAATTGACACTGCCCGCCTCGTCCGCGAGGCACGGAATTTTCTTGGAGATGGCGAACTCATGCGCCAGTTTAGAGAAATTCTTGGCTGGGATGATAGGAGAGAGAGGGAGAGATGGTTGTTGGAAGAGCAGCAACAACAGCAGTCATGGGCGCGTGCACAGGGTCAGAGTGCACCCAACATGTCTCTGAGACCGGGCCGCATCAATACTGGGTTGCAGTTGGGCAGCTACAGGCGCATGCCGTCTACCGTACGTATACATCATTGGCACTAAACAATATTCACTGACCATCGTGGTTGATATGTATAGGAAGCTCAAGTGACCTGCTCCGGGCGCGACGAAATGTGCAAGTCGGTCTTGAACGATGAGTGGGTTTCCCATCCCACATGGTCGAGCGAAGACTCGGGGTTCATCGCTCACAAGAAGAACGTTTACGAAGAAGCCCTTCATCGTTCGGAGGAAGAACGGCATGAATACGACTTCCACATCGAAGCAATCGTACGCACGATCGGGATGCTCGAACCAATTAACAACAAGATTGCCCAGCTTTCCCCTGAAGAACGTGCCGTGTTCAAGCTTAAGCCCAACTTGGGTGGATCTGGGAAGAGCATACACCAGCGCGTCATCAAGAAGATATACGGTCGAGAGGCGGGTTTGGATGTGCTTCAGGCGATGCAGGATACCCCAGTAGCTGCCATTCCCGTTGTGCTTATACGGCTCAAGGAGAAAGAAGAAGAGTGGAAACGGGCACAGAGGGAATGGAACAAGATCTGGCGCGAAGTCGACGCACGAAACTACCACAAGTCGCTCGACCACCAAGCTATCAACTTCAAGACGACGGACAAGAAAACGATCACTGCGCGTGCGTTCATCTCGCAGATAGAGGCGGTGCGGGATGAACAAATGGACAAACGAGCGGCGTACATTGACCCGTTGTTTGCGCGCACAAGACCAAGACACCAACTGGCGTACGACATTGAGGATGTGGGCGTGCTGCAGGACGTCATCAAGATGACGTTATCGCTATTAGACCGGACGCAAGGCCAAATCAATGGCGCGGATCGCAAGCGGGTCGAAGCGTTCCTGAGGAGTTTCATTCCCCTCTTCTTTGTGCTCGACCACGAGGCATTTAATCGTGCGTTTGTCGTGCAAGAGATAGTTGACGCGGAAGGTGGGGACGATGCAAGCAGTGTGGCTGACGACGTCGAGACGGCGAGTGTGGTGAGCGGGAGCTCATCGCGTACAGGAGGGAATCGGGGTCGCAAGGCGGGCGGCACCTCCTCCGGAGGTGATTTGAGAAAGAAGTTGTTGAAGAGCGAGCAAGCCAAGTCGACTAACCGAAAGACACGTGGTCAAGACGGGACCTCACCTGCTCCATCTCGAGCTGTATCACCAACCCTACCTGACGTAACGCAAGTCGACGGAGTGGAGGATGGGAAAGTGGAAGGGGAAAGTGCTTCGCCATCAAGACCTGCGTCACGGAAACACGTCTTTTTCTGTAACAATATATATTATGTGCTATTGCGATTACTCGAGGTAAGTTGCGCATGCCGTGCTACTTCGACGTGGGGATTGACGAGTTGGTCCTATCAGATACTGTATTCCCGCTTCTTATTATTCAAGAATCTCGCTGCGTCGATGGCACTTCAGCCTTCTAAAAGCACTCTCGCCACTATGGCTTCCAACGACTCCAAAACATCGTCGATACCCCAGGCCCTTCAGATGGACGAAAGGATTGCACACGCGGAACACTATTATGATCTCATGCTTGAGTCTTGCGAACGATTGTTTGATAATGAGATCGATCAACATGGGTTCGAGGAGCAGATGCGGTTGATGTTTGGATACAAGGTTCGTTTCCATTCTCCATCTCACTTTTATATCGGCTCAGCTGTGAAACGTAGGACGCATATCGTATATTCACGATCGATAAGGTATTGGGTGCGTTCATCAAGCAGGTGCAGCTCGTCCTGTCGGACCCTCGGTGCCACGACTTGCTTGAACTGTTGAGACGAGACCGTACATTGTTATCGCCAACCATGCAAGATCAGACGAATAGCCGTCGATTGGCAGACAACATCATGGGTCCAGACGAAAATATTTACCGAATTGATTGGGTGCGTCATCCCGCTAGTCGCCATTCGATCGATACACTGAAGACGCGGCTAGATACAAGGCGCGAAGACGATGACAGTACAGTTATTGGCAAAAGACGACTCGAAAGCCTACGATGCAGAGATTCTGGCCGAGCGTTGGCAGTCGTATATCGACGCGTACGTTTCGGTAGGTGTTTCCGTTAGTGTGTCGTGCGCGCGCGTAAACCGAGGGTTGTCAGGGCGACTCGGCGCAGGGTCTTCCCATGTCCCGACTCCGCCGACCGTTTTTAAATAGGTACGTTGAAGTCTAAATTTACTCTCACCTGATATTGCTCACTGACATACGCTTGGATGCGTAGGAACGTACGACCCCCTGTGGTGGCAACGACCCCTGACGTGCTCGCGCGTGGTACGCTCGAGATTCGCGTATGCGTGCGCACGTATCGTTTGTTTTACGTCCCGCACACGGAAGACTTTTTGCTGCACGTGTTGAACGAGGATGAGAAGGTGATGATGGGGGAGAGGAGGGAGAAGGTGAGGCAAAAACAACAGGCATGGGCAAAG